>CM074444.1:7987598-8165098 GCA_037101425.1 Elopichthys bambusa
CAAAACAAATTAACGTCCAGCGGTGAGCAGGTGCTTTTGTTGACAGGCCGAGGGAATTTGTAATCTAGTGCAGAAGCCCTCAGATGCATTAGTATTGTGGTCCCCTGAATGACGCTAATACTCTGGTTTGTCCTCTTCCTGTCCTCTGTGTGTACGTGTGGATGCGGTTGTTTGACCTGAAGAACAAACACACAGACAAGGACCATTACTCAGTATCCATGAAGGTCTAAAGGCATCTTTACACAGTGCAGCCTTTAACTTTGCTGTTATTGTCATTACTATAAATGTAGTAATTCATGGTTGTATATTTTTATTTATAATTTCATGTTTCTATATTAATAATGTTTTAGAATATATATATATATATATATATATATATATATAGGCTATATCATATTATTCTGCAATTTTAATTTGTGTGTAAATGCATTTCTATGTCGAAGCAGTCTGTGTAAATAATACAGCATTTTTAATCATATCCATTCTTGCGTAGTCAGACTTTTGACATGTAGCATAAAGTCTGGTCCTCATTGCAGTTTATTCTGGGTTTAGTCTTCCTCTGCTGAAGGACTGGCATAACAGCTTGCAGCTATTGATTAAGCCTGTGGGACAGCAAGAACAGATTAAGGCTTAAGGTTTTCCATTCAGTGAGCCAGACCTTTCAATGGCTCCTGTCTAATATAGATTTATTATTTGCAATAAGAAATGAGCTGGTGCTTCCTTTCCTGATAAAAAGTGATTCAGCTACTTAAAGAAAGAGTTTACCTAAAAAGGAAAATGTTGTCATTATTTACAGTGGCACAAAGCAGTGGCGCAGACAGACAGGCAGATAGATCATTTAAAACAACTAAAGATGGTGTTAATTTGGCTACAAATGAAATCAATTACATATTTAAAAAAGCAGCACATAGAAGTTAATTGAAAAAGAAAGGCAAAAAATATACTAAATATACACCAAAAGATGAAAAATGGTTTGACTAAACATTAAGGAAACAACTTTGAAAATGATCAAATCTGAAACATAAAGAACCAAACAACACAGACATCAGAACTGAATACTGTTCAAAACTAAAAACAATACAAAGACACAATTAGAGCGAAAAAGCAACACCATCTGACCAAAAAGTTACAGGAAGTAGAAAATTCAATAAACCATAATCAGTTCTGGGATATGTGGAATAATCTGAGCACAACAAAACCACAAGATGGAGAAATCTGGACAAAGCATTTTCAAAACTTATATACTGAAATCCCACCAAAACAACTCAATGACAATTATAATCTGATCAACCAAAATCTACAAACTTATGAAGACCCAATTAAAAATAATCAAAATCCACTTGACTTCCCAATTACACATGAAGAACTGACAAACAAACTCAAAAGCGTAAAAAATCTTGTGGTCCTGACAGCATTCTAGGTGAAATGCTGAAACACAGCACACCTGAGCTGCAGACGGCTGTGCTCAAATTATTCAACATTGTACTTAGTTCAGGTTGTTTTCCTGACATCTGGAGCCAAGGACTTATTACCCCAATTCGTAAGAGTGGGAATAAATTGGACCCTAATAATTTCAGAGGCATTTGTGTGAGCAGTAATCTGGGGAAGTTATTTAGCATCATTTTAAACAATAGAATTGTAAACTTCCTTACCGAACACAATGTCCTGAGTCCGAGTCAGACCGGCTTACTTCCAAATCACAGAACAACCGACCACATTTACACCCTACACACCCTACTCAATAAACACGTAAAACAGACCAAAAATGGAAAAATACTCGCATGCTTTGTCGATTTCAAAAAAGCATTTGATTCTATTTGGCACGACGGATTATATTACAAACTTTTACAAAGCGGTGTAGGGGGTTAAGTTTATGACATTATGAAATCAATGTATTCAAACAACAAATGTGCAATACGAATTGGCAACAAACATACAAAATTCTTCACCCAGAAGACTGCAGGGCTGTAGCCTGAATCCAACGCTGTTCAACATTTACGTTAAAGAACTAGTGGTGCAGTTGGAACAGTCTACAGCTCCCGGACTCACTCTACAAGACAAGAACATCAAGCTCTTGTTATATGCAGACGACCTGGTGCTGCTGTCACCCACTGCACAGGGACTACAGCAGCATCTGGACCTGCTGGAGAACTACTGCCAGAACTGGGCCCTGGCAGTAAACCTTAAGAAGACCAACGTTATGGTCTTCCAGAAAAAGCCCAGATGTCAGGAACACAGATACCAGTTCAGTCTAGGCAGCACCGCCCTAGAACACACAATGCAGTACACAAGCTCGAAGAGCTCTATACGCCATCAAGGAAAGATTCCAAAACATTGAATTAACAATTCCAATCTGGTGGAAAATCTTTAATAGTGTAATTCAGCCCATTGCGCTGTATGGAAGTGAGGTTTGGGGTCCAATCAGTGATCAGAGCTACACTAGACGGGACAAACATCCAACAGAAGCCCTACACACAGAATTCTGCAAAATGATTCTAAAGCCGAGCTCACACTAGAGGAGTTTTTCAAATCCTAAACGAATATGAAATCTGGTTGCAGCACATACATAAGGAGAATCTTCACAGATTTTATTCTCACAAATCTCAAACATGCACACACTACAAGATTTGAAATTTGTAGGGCAGCACACACTACAGGATATTAGATTATCATACCCAGAAGAGCACCTCACGTGATTTCATTGGGAAGCGGATGTAAACATATTCGTCACTGACATAAACAGATGTTTACATTTGCTAGCAGCTTTCTACACTCACCCGGTATGTTCAAAACTATAGCGATTTCTCCTCAGCGTGCGGTTGTGTAATGTTTTTGAAGACGCGTTATTCAAGGAGTTGTGTCGTTGCAACACTTTAAACGCATCGTTCTGCCATCTCCACTGTCCAACGGACCCATACAGCAGCTGGTTTTGCGGTCGCAGTTTCAAAAGCGCTCTCATTCACTTCTCTCATTGGCTGTTGTTAAAGAACTGACGTAATCTTCCCGATTTAAAATCCTAAATATCAAACATGTTTGATATGATCGGGGCGGCCCCGATTTGTGTGAGAGCAGATCCGAAGGTGCAAGTTTCGATCTGTGAACGCCTCACATTACCAGATAATCTGCACCGAACATCAGAGCCGATCGAGGTCCTCGACAAGATTTTTTCTCAGATTCTCGGGAGGAAAAAAAAAAAAAAAAAAAAAAAAAAAAAAAAAAAATCGGGCATGAATCGGCCTAAAACTCCTGTAGTGTGAGCCAGTAAAACTACAAAGAAGGACACCCAATAATGCATGTAGGGCAGAATTAGGCCGATGAACATTGGGATCAGGAAACTAAAACACAAAAGGTACAGTTGGTTCAGGGGTACAGTTTAAACACCTTAAATAACTTGCGTACGCAACAAGTCTGATCTGTGAAATTTGCGTCGCTCATGCGTATTAGCGCCCTCTTCGATCGTGGGGAAGTTGAAGTACATGCGCTTCTCCAGTCCGAAGATATCAGCGAAAGTTTTTTTTTAAGGTAATTTTTTCTCTTCACCACGTCCCTTCCACATTGAAAAGTTTCTCATCCTTACATGACTGTTAAAGTAAACTTACATTTTCATAAACCTTAATCTGTGCTCTAAAAACCGACATATTGCATGACTTTGTGTCATGCAAGGTCATCGTAAAATCTAGAGAAATGTTCATGGTGGTCAGCGGGGTACTGTTGAGACACAATGTACCAAACATACCCGAACTAAAGATTCCTATTGCGGCACATGCAGTTTAGTTGCACAATGTAAGATTGTAACAGATTCCATCTGTTTTATTATTGCTGTTTGCAATTGTTCAATGTTTTTTACTGTTACTACTCAACTTTTCAACTGTTAATATTAAAATGATGAACTGAAATTAACAGTACAATGTTTTACAAATGAACTACTTTTAACTAAACAAATAATCAAATAAAATACTGAATGGAAACTAAAAACTGTTGAATTCTCATTTTTAAAGGTATTTTACATTTGCAGTGAATTGGTTAGGCAGCTTTACAGCATTCCGGGTGGGTGTCTCAACTGTACTCTGGTACTGATCCAACTGTACCCGACATGGGTACAGTTGGAACAAAAAAGCTTCTTGTGTTTAAGATCTAATTTTGGCAAATATGACCTACTTATTGATGTTAATAATTGTTAATATTTTAGTAGACAAGTAAAGGAAATGTAATATGAAAAATCACTTCTTTTCAGTCCCTAGTTTTGGTGTGGTAACGGAAAAAGCAAAAAGTGTACCCGGTCTACCCTAAATTACAATTCTATCAAACTCTAAAATCAAATTATGAATTAGAAGAATATCTCCAAAGTGTCAAAGACACAAAGCAGAGATGGATCCTGACCAAGTACAGGCTCAGTGAGCACAGTCTAGCCATCGAAACCGGCAGACAGAAAGAGCTGGTTACCCAGAGAGCAAAGGGTGTGTGTTCACTGTAGGACAGGAGAAATTGAGACAGAGACGCACTTCCTCCTTCACTGCCACAAATACATATCTATAAGAGATCTCTACTTAAACAAATAAAAAAACTCAATAAAGAACTTTACAGCCATGACTGAAGTAGAACAAATAAAAGATAATATTAGGAGAGGGACAGACAGCATCACTGTCTGTGAGATACGTGTGGATGTACCACAGCCTGAGAGACAGCAGGTGAATTTGTGTAATGTGTGTATTGTGTCTGACCTCAGTGCGTTTCTCTACTGTCCACCACAGTGACCCTCAGTATGTGTGTGTATATTATACAGATGTTTTTATTTTTTGTTTTATGTATATATGCTTTGGCAATATTGTATTATTTACAGTCATGCCAATAAAGCAATTTTGAAATTGAATATAGATAGATAGATAGATGAGAAAGTCATGAGGGCTTGAGGATGTGGGCGAGAGTACTAGGCTGCTTTTGAAGGAAGTATCCAAACTCTTCAAGGATCCAGAGGGCTAAAGATGCTCTCTTGCGCTCATTACTCACCAATAATCTACTCTGGCTCCCTGATGAAGGTCACAACAAGTCCTCTCCTCCGTATCATATCCTCCGTGTCGGAGTCTGCAGCTTCTCGTGCATACTAAACACATCCTCACTTAAAGAGGGGGTACGGAGAGGGGGTGGGGTCACAAGGTCACCATTTGCTCTTTAATTATGCCAACAAAAAAGGCTGATGGTGGAAGGTAAATATAGTCTAATGAAGCTTGGCAGACAGGAAGTAACTATCAGCCTGATGGAATCCACTCTTTGTGGCTCATCACTGTTGGATGAATTTAAGAGGACTAATGAGGATGTTTAGGGGAGAGAATAATCAGGGAAGGTTGGTAATGAACTGATAGCAAAGTGAGTAATGATACTTTTTTAATACAAGTTTTGTCTCTTTTAACTTTCGTTTTTGTCCAAAAAGATAAATAATTTCTGCATCTGATATACATGTAGTTACAGTAGCATCCAAAAGTCTGAGAACACCAGTGAAATGCTGCTATTTCACATTTTTCTTTATATTTTTCTTTTTATGTTCCAAATGTTCCAATGTTCCAAAGCATCTTGTGCTTTGATGGCAGGGAGAACATCTGGTCCAATATTTTCCACAAGTTGTGCAGTAAAAATAAATAAATAAAATGAGTAAAATATAAGTAAATGTACCCCTTTATTATTATTATTACTTTTTTCTTTCTTTTTTTTTTTTTGTTGGTAATTTTACGTCTTATGTCAATTTGATTGTGAATCCCAATTTTCTATGCAGTCTCAGACTTTTGATCCCTACAGAATATAAGCCGGGATACATTTGCCTGCTCTCTCTAGACACATCTCCACATCTCAGGTGTCAGAGTTCAAACACACAGAGACAAAGCATTTACATACATGTTATAATTCAGCTAACATTTACTCAAACTCAGTACAGGACAAGAAATTGTTTTAAGAGATAATCTAGCCAAAACTGAATATTCTGAATATATAACTCACCCTCACATCAACCTGAATGATTTATTTTTCATACATGGATCACAAAAAAAGTAATGATTTTAGCCTAAAGGAATTTTCTGGGTTCATTACAAGTTCAGTTCAAGCATTTGATGTTGATCACCACAAACATCATGTTCTTAAAAAATAAAAAAAGCTGTATACAACAACAATGTATTATAAAAAAATATATATGTACAAATTTTTTCTTAAAGAAATATAGTTGCAACATTAGCGCAATAATATACTGTACAGTTCAAATTATGTGGTCAGTGATTAGTAGATTAATTGTAGTCTGATACTGTAACTGATTATAAATTACATGACAAAAATTGTAGTCAGTAACGTAATCCATTACATTTTAGGTAACATAATCAGACTACTTTTTGATTACTTTTAGATTACTTTTGACATAACTCCTTTATCACATTGAACTGAATAATAATGTGCCATACTGATATAAAAATAGACAGGGCTTTTCACACTTAAAATATTTAACCCTGGATCATTCTAAACCCCAGGTAAATGGAATCCTGGGTTATCCTGCCTCATGTTTCACACTGCTTAACAATTACAGTTTTTTTTCAATTGCTAACGTACTTTTGTCCAATCTGTAGTCACATTTTCAAAACTCTAAACACAATATCCGTCTGTTGTGACCATACCATTAACACAATTCATGTCATTTTCACACAAAATGCAGTCAATTAACACGTTCACACAAGCTTTCCCAAAATCATGGATCTGTCTCATCTTATTTGCAAATGCTTAAACACAGCATCTCAGAAATTCAGAAACTCGTTACATCAGAAGAAGAATGGCATCTACGCTAATATTAGTCTTTCTGTTTATCCCGAGGTTTACCGTAGTCAGCCGGATCCGGGCCGTATCCGGGTGAGATCGAGGACCTGCACCATGACACAACCACAACACAGCCCTGAAGTATCAGCAGAGATTGAGTCAACTAGATCATCCACTATGAAGGCCTCATCAACATGACAACCAGTGGCACATCTCCTCAACAACCGTCCATACCGGTGTGATGAATACGATCCTCAACTGGATGGAACTGAATTAAACACTTTGAATGTTGCGATCATATCTGACTTATGATAGCAACCTGAGTCGTAACAAAGCACTGTTCGCCAGAGGAGAACTGGCCCCCCGACTAAGCCTGGTTTCTCCCAAACACCTGTTTGCCACCTGATGTCACCTGTTGGAGTTTGGGTTCCTTGCCGCTGTCGCCTTTGGCTTGCTTAGTTGGGGACACTTGACAATTGACATTTGATATTCAACAGTGCTTTGATCTGCCTGCATTGACACTATTCCTTACGAGCTGCTGTGCAGCCAAAATAATGTACCAGTTATCACTGTAAAGCTGCTTTGACACAATCTACATTGTAAAAAGCGCTATATAAATAAAAAAAAAGAAAAAAAAAAAAGAAATGAAGACCTAATGTTCCAATCTTTAAATATAGTATAAAACCTCTACTTCTGCAACAACAGCAGCTCAAAAGTATATATAAAAAATATATATATTGAAACAACTGATAAGCATTTTTAAGTACAGATCACTGAAATATTGAGAAATAGCTGATTCCAATCTTAGTCAGTTGTTGAAGTTCCTTCCATTACTTGGACATACGTAGTAAAAGTTTTGTTTAATGATGCTGAACAATTTAGAGAAGCAGGGAGAGAAACAATGGGAGAGGGAGAGAAGGAGTAGTTGGATCAGGACAAGGGAGAAGAAGAGGAAGATTGTTTGCTGGATTGTGCATCTCTATGTTTTTCTCCCTTACACATGTGGAACCTATGAAAGGTTATTTCTGCCATGCAAAGAAAATACAAAAGGTAATTATAAAATTTTTATCTTACAATACCGACTATTTTTTCTAAATTCCTAGTTTATAGCTCACAATTCAGAGGGGAAAAAAAGTCGCAATTGCAAGAAAAAAAAGTCACAATTATCTTTTATACTTTTTAAAATTATTATTCTGTGGTGGAAAAAAGCTTCCATAGTAACCAAAGGCCATGTATGTTGGATTTGTTGTTGATCAATGGCAGCAATTTCATGTTTTCTTTTCAGTAAAAGCATTAAGTAAAGCCTTTACTACAACAATTCCATATACAACTGTTCCATATATGCAGAATATGCAGTCTAAGGGGACACCATCCCACCCTCTATGGGCACCATCAACACCCCCCCCCCAGCCAAATTTCAACAGAGGTGGCAACTAAAATTTTGCACAGGGGACACATTTGACCAGCTGCTCTGAGCAATTCGGTTACTTTCTTCTTCTTTTTTCTACTGTACATTCTATAATGTAATGACTCATTCACTTATTCACATAGATAGTATGTTGCCAAGAATGCACAATTCAACACTCTACCGAAAATGTAGAATGGCTTACATGTAAGCATTCCACTTTTACTGAAGTATTAGAATTATAAAAACAATACTGTCTGCAGGTAGAAGTCAAACATGACAAGTAATTCAGTTTTCGTAATGCCATCAACTGTTAGTATTTTGACAGTCATTGTGCTGTGATTGACTTTATGTTCATGTTGGATAGAAAACTAGTGCTAGTGTTTTGACAGAATGACTCGATTTTGAATAGGGTTTGATGTGTTTTGATAGAGTTAGTATATGTAGAAAAAGGTTTTTAGCATTTTGAAATGTAGAGTTTGTATTTATTTAACAAAAAAATATGGTTTTGGGCAGAAAATAACCTATTTGGCTAATTGTGTGATGTAGGCGTGTTGCTGTGTTAAGAGTTTAGAAAAAGTACTTCAAGTATTGGTAAACGCTTGTTAGCAATTGTAATCCTGCCAAGGTGAAAAAATACTATAGTAATTTATAGTAAATACTATAGTGTTTTGAACCATACTATTGTAAATTGTAGTATACTGTATATATTATAGTATTTACAACACTTTGTTAATGAATGCTATGCATACTGTAGTATTAACTAGTGAACTGACAAACTGTAATAAATACTGTAGTCAAGTCAAGTCATCTTCATTTATATAGTGCTTTTCACAATACACATTGTCTCAAAGCAGCTTCACAGTGATAATAGGAAAATTATTATCGAGCTAAAGTTGGTTTTTGATTGAATCACTTCTGTTGTAAAAATTGTTAATTATTACTTTAGGGGCCGCTTAAATGACACCTTTCCTACTGAAAAACTGAATACCTTTAATGCATTCTTGCCGTCCATTTACATGTTTAGTCTATAGGTTTGCACATTTGATCTATGCGAACTGGAATCATTTGATGACGTTTTATCTATACATAGGGAAAGAAAAGGGAAGGAGGCCTTCGCAGGGGATAGTTTAGTTGACACGTCAGGGCTGCGTTATCGTCATGTCTAAATGCAGGTCCTTCATCTCATCTGGATACGGCCTGGAACTGGCAGACTACGGTAAACCTCGGGATAAACAGAGAGAGGCTAATATTACCGTAGATGCCGTTCTTCTTATGATGTAGCGAGTACATCAGGTGTTATGGGAAGTGTTCCCAGTTCCGGCTGACCTAATCTATGCAGCCTAACAATTTACATTAATTGAATTATAGAAGTAGATAATGTGTTATGTGTATGCAAGTTTAAACAGATGTGTTTTTAGTCTAGATTTGAACTGACAGAGTGTGTCTGCTTCCCGAACAGCGATAGGAAGACTGTTCCAAAATGTAGGTACTAAATAGGAAAAGGATCTGCCGCCTGCAGTTGATTTTGATATTCTAGGTATTCTCAACTGGCCTGAATTCTGAGATTGCAATAGACGTGAAGGACTATAATGCGTTAAGAGTTCGCTCAGGTACTGGGGAGCTAAACCATTTATTGCTTTGTAGGTAAGTAGTAAGATTTTAAAATCTATACAATGTTTAATAGGGAGCCAATGGTGTTGACAGAATTGGGCTAATATGGTCATACTTCCTAGTTCTAGTAAGAACTCTATCTGCTGTGTTTTGGACCAGCTGTAGTTTGTTTAACAGGCGAGCGGAACAACCACCCAGTAGAGCGTTACAGTAATCTAGCCTTGAGGTCATGAACGCATAAACTAACTGTTCCACATTTGTCATTGAGAGTATATGTCGTAGTTTAGATATATTTTTAAGATTGAAGAACGCAGTTTTACAGATGATAGAAACGTGGCCTTCAAAAGAAAGATTGGTATCAAAGAGCACACCCAGGTTCCTGACTGACGACGAAGATTTAACAGAGCAGCCATCAAGTGTTAGAGAGTAGTATACTTTAGGTTTTACTACAGTAAACTGTAGTGTATATTGTAGTATAATATACCTATATAGTTGTAGAAAACTTAGTACAGTATTGGGTAATTTGTTTATATTACTATAGTTGTTATGTTACCACAGCAACTATATAATTACTACAACAAATTAATTCAAGTACTTTATTATAGTATAGTTCAAAAACACTATAGTATTTACTATAAATTATAGTATTTCTTCACCTGGGTGGGTATTCATAAGCTGACGTTTCACACTGTACATTCGTAAACCCTGGGTTAATGTTCTTATTTGCGTATTTGTGGCGTCAGTGTCATTGATTGGATGAACGCAGCATGCGACCTGTTTACATAAAATCCTTGTATTGCCTACTCTATATCGAGTTTTTACTGAATGGACATTTCGGACTATAAAAGGTAAGAATGAAACTGTCTCTTCACTAAAATTGTTGTGGATTCTGTCAGCATTTGACCTTTTTTCCCTTTCAAATGCTGAATTTTCTGTTTATACACAATGCCCGCCCAGTGTTTCCGTTACTGTCCAAATCATGCAAATATGAAGCATGCGATTGGTTGTCTGTTTTAACATGCATCATTTCACACTATACAAGTTTGGCACCACAATGTGAAGTTAACACCGCAGAAGTGGTGCTAACCCTGCTCCGAAACTTCATAACCCCGGGTAAAAAGCTAACCTGCTTCTAAATTCAAGTGTGAAACGTTCCTTTATCCGAGGTTAAAAGCAGTGTTTAGAACGATGCAGTGTGAAAAGTGCAATATTACAGTAGTAACTGTAGTCTGAATAAGTATTTTAAAACATAATATAATCTAATTACAAATGCTTAATTTTTGGAATCTGATTACATAATCCAGATTACATGTAATCGGTTACTACCCAGCACAGTGTATGTCAACAGTTGTCTCATAAGTATTCCTTCCAAGAAGATGTAAGAAAGTATTTCTTTAAAAAAAAAAAAAAAAATTTAGCAAAGGTGATCTACACGAAACATAACAAAAAAAGTCTCTTGAGCTATGCAAAATCAACCTTCGAGCAACTTTTCTCTGAGTTGAAAGAACGCTAACAGTAGAGGACAGAAGCCAGTAAAATGCAGTGAAATTGTAAAGGTGTGACCGTCTCTCACCTCTCATCTCTTACTTATTTTCTTTCAACCGCAGTCGCGCCATGAGTGGGATTTATCGAGCCTCGGCATGGATCAAAATTCTCATGAGAGAGAGGAGCCATTACGGTGCCAGTGTGTGAGGTACTTTTGACTGATCCATTAAGGTTTGAACTCACACCATGATGTGGGATTTAATGAGACCGTCTCCATGTCAGAGTCTGGGCCTTCCAGCAATAGCACCTAGGCGGAGATTAAAAAAGAAATACAAAGCGCTAGAGGCAGAGAAGTTCACAATCGAGATGCAAATTCAACTGGAACGTCTGAATCGAAAAGCACAACCTCCAAATATCCAAAGTCTGTCATCTAATTCTCAAGCGGTTCCACATTTGTGTAAGATTTTCCTGTCTTAAAATCAGATCTGACAATATTTCCATTTAATTCCACAGTCTCCATCTCCAGCTGGCAGAAGTGTAGTAAATGAAAGAAAGGCTTTGCATAGTCACTTTACACTTTATCTTCAAAGTGCCGTGAGAACCCAGATGGAAGAGATCTTGTATTTTGATTGAAATCATCTCATCTCTGCCCATCTGTTTGCTTCCAAGCTTCAGCCTCCAGCATGTGTTGCCTTATGCTAGAAGGAAACTCAAAAGATTGTTGCAAAATAGTTCAGACTTCATGTTTTGCCAAATTTGAATATTTAAACTGACTCAACAATGTTACATTTGGGAACTTAAGAATCAAAACACATTGATAGCTTGCGTCCAGGTTGTTGTTGATCAAGAACTTGGGTGTCATTTCCATGGACACTGTGGGATGGAAGCCCATCGAGTCATCTGCAGTGAGAACTTAGCTGTCTCACCCTCTCCCACTAACCAGCTGTCTTACCAACAGCATGAAGCTTTTTTCTTTTTTTTTTGCAATGCAATGCAGTGAAGTTTTCAGATGGAAACTTTGTCCCTACAGAAAAGGCCTGGAAATGAGAATTGTGTTCCTGAATAAACTGGGGTATAACCTGTGCAAATATCAGCAGGGTGACAACATGCCCTTTCTCTCCAAGCAATCCATTTCAATAGCTTAGATCTCTGATTTTGATAGCTGTAGGGAGCGTTTCAAAGCCTCAAGAAAAAACTAACATGGGGCCAACAAATGCGTGTGGAAGTCCATTCTGACTGCTATTGTAATGCCCTTGACCACTGCTTTTACCAACTGCTGTCTCGTACACCTGCCCGCTGTTCTGCCAGTCTGTTTGGCAGATTTTCAAATTGTTTACATGCATGCAAATCAGTTTTTATGCATCCTAAATAACCTTTTGTTCACTCATAATCACATAACTTATCTAAAGCTTGAAGAAACGACTCACTTACAGCACATCAACTTCAAGACTATTATTTCATCTGTGATGAGTATCGGAATTATTTATTTATTGGGACTTTTATAGTTTTTCTGGCACTCTTTATTAGGTTAAACACATTTCTCAGGAGAGTCTCACTTTGAGAGACACAGTATTATTGATATTCGCACTCATCCATCATTGTGGCTTGACAACGTGAAAACACTGAGACCTTGAAAGTAATTACTCAATAATGTAGTTACAGCTGCCTAATGCGAGGGACTCAAAACTGAAGCTCAGGGCGCTTCTGATGAAGGTTTTAATCACGGACGAAGGGAGTGGTGCTCGCAGACTGACCTGCCTTTGGGGTCGCCAAACATTAGACGGGATGGAGTGTCTCTCTATATTGTCAGATTAGGTGAGTGGCAGCGCATTGGAAATGACGGGCGTCCCTCCCAGTCCCTTTGGACGTGACCCCACTCCTACAACGGTCAGCCCTGGTAAATGTATGGCGTGGGTGGCTGGAGCACAAAGGTCTGTTTAATTCTGTGTGGATCGCTTGGTCCTGCCAATGAATGACAAGTCTGTGTCCCTAAATGCCAAGTATCTTTAAAGGGATTGACCATATCACAAATAAACACCTTTATGTTGTGGACAAATACATGTGGAAGTGTGGATGTTTGAATGGAGATGTAAAAAGGCTTATTAATAACTTAAAGGATTAGTTCACTTTAGAATTTACTCACCCCCCATGTCATCCAAGATGTTGATGTTTTTCTTTCTTCAGTTGAAAAGAAATTAAGCTGTTTGAGGAAAACATTTTTCTCCATATAGTGGATTTCAATGGCTACCAATGGGATGAAGGTCCAAATTGCAGTTTCAATGCAGCTTCAAAGGGCTCTACATGATCCCAGCCGAGGAATAAGGGTCTTGTCTAGCGAAACAATCTGTCATTTTCTAAAAACAAAAACAAAACAAAAAATGATATACATTTTACCCACAAATGCTCTTCATGCACTAGCTCTGCGATGCGATCATCAAAAAAGGCGAAAGTACTGAGTAAGTGTTTACAAAGCGAATGTGTAAAGACTAAGTCAAATGGCCTCCACAAAAAAAAAAAAAAAGGTAAAACTGATTTTGAAGTTGGAGGAGAAAATGAGATGGAGTTTTTCACGCTACCGCGGTACTTCCTTGTGACCTTAACAACGTGATTGCGTAATGCGTAGAGCTAATGCAAGGTGAGCATTTGTGGTAAAAACTTATACAATTTTTTCTTTTTCTTTTAAGAAAATGACTGGTTGTTTCACTAGATAAGAACCTTATTCCTCATCTGGGATCGTGTAGAGCCTTTTAAAGCTGCACTGAAACTGCAGTTTGGACCTTCAACCCATTGGTAGCCGTTGAAGTCTAGTATATAGAGAAAAATCCTTAATTTCTTTTTGACTGAAGAAAGACAAACATCTTGGATGACATGGGGGTGAGTAAATTATCAGGAAACTTTAATTCTGATGTGAACTAATGCTTTAAATGTCTGTTCATATTGCATGTTTGAGGAGTCACACTTCTAATTTAGGATCTAGATATGCCTATGATTAATTACCCTGCACACCCACCTCAAAAGTGAAGAGTTTGGAAATAAAACAAACTAAACATGCCAAAATAAAGAACACTAGACTTGTAACTTGTACTTAAAAGGCAATGTGTGCAAAAGACCATATTCAGTATCAAAACTATAGAAATCCCAAATAATAAATCATTTTGATACTCACAACAATTCCAAAGAAGACACGATGCAAAATCACTGTCAAATCTTGAAGCTGATATAATACAATGATTACTGACACTTTTGAGTAACTAACATTCAATGCAAGACTATGGAAAATTTTACATCACAGGCAATAAACCCACTCGACTGTGGCAAAATACCTGTATTGTAAGGCCTCAGGTTTATTGCTTTTATAATATGACAGCAACAGCAATATGATAAAAGAAACCCGTTTTCAATGAATACTGACATATTATTGACATAAATATTAGAATAACTGTATAGGGTGTTTATGGTTGCCAAGAAATGTAGCAACTTCTATCAAATTCAACTGATGTGAGGTTATGTGCCAAATTTTAGCTATTCTACAGTGGCTCTGAAAGTCACTGAATCAGAATCTTTTTGGGGAAAATTTAAAACTTCAATCCATGGATTACGAGGTTAAACAAACAAACAAACAAACAAACAAACAAACAAAAAGAATGAATGAATAAAAATAACTAACTTCAGCAAAAAACAAACAAACAAACAAACAAAAAAACATTATCGCTAGACAGCACATGTTAAATGTTCAATAAACTGTTCCAACTGTGCCATTTAGTTTATTAGCCGAACTGTTTATGGTACTGATGAAACTGTGTAGGCTACCTGTAGATAATCGATGGTTTTCGCCTTACCTTTGTCGCAGCGGTAGGGCGTGAAGGGAGAAATTACCCGGATGTACATCTGCCTGCACGTGCTATCGGAAATTTAATAATTCCCACTTCTGACCTTGTGATTACGAGCTCATCTCATTCAAGTTTCGAAATGGGATGGCGTTCATCTGCAGTTTTTACCTAGGAAACTTGTATTTACGATAATTCCGAGAGCACGTGAAGGCAGCAGGCACACAGCGTTAGCTTGTAAACAACTTTATATAAGCTGGAACGGAACGTTTGATTGGACACATCCGTCTAGTGCAAGATGAGTCATCAATATTCTTGTTCTGTTTTCCCTTGATAGTGAGACTGTGCGTTTAAAATGCTTATATCTTCTAAAAATGACTTTTGTCAACTATTTGGCATAGGCCTACACTCGCATATTTCCTCAACGCTGCGGGACATGAACCAAAAACTCTTATTTTGATTATATTGGTGTGTTAAAATCCGAGCTATCCTTTTTGTGGTTGTTTTACAGCTTCGAGATTAGCTACATTTTATAACTGAACCTGTCACTGGACTTATTTATAAAACAGTTTTATTGTACTTGTTCATTCGGGTAAATTAATTATAAAAACGGTGGAAGGATGAATAATGCAATGCTCGTAGTGCAATAACTCAAAGTTCAGTGGCGCTGCGGTTCAGCTTTAGGACCCGGGGAGGCAGGGCGCAGTGACAGCGCGTGGATAGATCTGCTTTACCGCACACGCACCGCATCAGCAGCGCGTGAGAGCGCGGCAAAAAGACACTAACCACCGGCACACTCCGGTGCTCGTCTCGCTCTTCTTTCCTGTGTGGCTGAACTGCCATAAACTAAAGCTCACCTTTTCCCAGCGCATCTAAATTCCAAGTGCTGACCATCCCTTGGAAAGTTACGCACGGCTCATTGGAGAGATGGAAGAGTAGTTACACTTCTGTTCTTGGAATTATCAAGCATCGTCTGTGATCAGGAAAGTGGGTAAGTTATTCTATATTTCATTATTGCGTTTTAAAGCTTTGTACATTAAAGCCTCTCAGTCAACCAGCAGAATGTCTTGTATTTTAGGTGTTCGGATCTGATCTTTTTCAAAAGAAGTTTAATGCAATTTGTCCAATTCAGCCTAAAAGGCTTTGTGAATGGACGAACTTTCTATTGGCCATGTATTGCATGCATCAGAGAGACATTCTGAGCGAAAAATAATATTTTATAGAAGGTTGTGAAGTGCTGTAATGTGTATTTAAAGTATATATATCAGCCTTAAGAAGGATGCTGATGGTTTCATGCTGCATTCAAGACAGTTCTATGTACAAGTTAATTGTATTGAAAGTAAAGTGTAATTTTGCATGCAACAATTTAATCAGGTAACATATGATATACTCGGTGACAGTTGTGATTCCATTTGAAAGTCTTATTGCATCTGCAGTGAAAGTGAACGACAGACTCTTTGGCCCTGAGATCAGAATTTTGCTTAGACTTGCATTGAGCAGAACGGTGGACTGCTGAAACAGCGTACAATCACACAGCTTATTGGCGATCAGCCGTTTGACCCTCATGTTCTGTAATTTTTCCACACCTTTTCCTCTAAAGACTAATTTAACCCCAAGAGACAGACATTATTGAAGCTTTAGCCCACTTTTTTCACCACAGAGTAGGCATGTGCTTTTCAGAATAGTGACTGTTATGTATAAAAATCTTGTTATTTGAGCTTTAGCATATTTTAATTATATCTCTGTGTCTATGACACCAACCAGGAAAAAAATAATTGACATAGTTTTTTTTTTTTTTTTTTTTTTTTTTTAATTGGCAGTTATCATAAAATCAGGAGTGTTAACCTTATATAAACATATTTCGATTTTTTAAAGCTATTTAAAAAGCACATTACACTCGGATCTTGAACCCATGAAACTGGGAGCTGACTCTGGTGCTGAAAGCATGCATGAGTTTAACTCATTCAGAGAATTTTTCAATCTTTTAAAGCCTGATTTGAAGTTGAAATCTTGTTTGTAATCAGTCCCTATGAAATTACAAGGTAGCAATCTGATACACTGATCTATTTTCAAGCTATTAAAAGGGGCTTGGGGTCTGTAAAAGCCCAGACAGTATGCGAACAGTCCTCATTGTGTGGAAGTGAGAGCTGTCCCCTGCTGAAAGTTTCAAAGAACAGCCAGGTGTGCTCAGAATACATAAATGTATTTTTAACGGGTAACGTCCTTCATAAATGTATGAAATGGAGAATACCTCCATGAATTAATCATCTCTCTCAACGTGCTGCGTTTGTTTAATCCAGTGATTGTAATATAGTCTTTTGTACTGTGCTGCGCTATGCCCAAGAGAAATCAACCCAGTGTGGTTTTTCAATAAAGCTGAAAATATTTCAAATTACAAAAAGCATGACCCGGTACAGTTCATTGTATATGTAATCAAGCCTCAATTCAAATCGATGGCGAGAAGATGTTGAGCTTTGCCTTTTGAGAGTGTTTTCTAATCACAGTGAATGAAAGGCATCTTCATCAAAGATCAACATTCATTTTCTTTGTAAGAGTATGAAACAATTCGTGCTTTCAGGGAAAAAAAAGTGGAACAGATGCCACCAAAGTGATTGTAAAGCCTCTCATGACATTTGCCTGTGTGTGAACCATGCAAGACATATGGTCTCCAAGGTATTTGGGCTGTCAATTTGATCTCATTTAGCGTTGTTATCCAGCCAGGTGCTGTAATTTAAAATTCAGCGTTCCAGCACACTCTTCATTTGATGATAAAGTATTTTTTGGTGCCCTTTTTTGTTGGTGCCTCTCTAGGGGTCCTTTGGCAGCCCGAGTGTGACTAGTTTTAAGTCCTATGAATTGTATTACTCATGGGTTTCGATTAAAACTGAATTTGAGGGTTCTGAAGGAAGGAGGTGGACCAGTGGTCTGTAAAATACTCTATTTCTTGCTTGTATCTGGGCTCTTTAGGTGGCTGGACCCATGCGTGACCTCCATAATGTCATGTGATTCACCTCAGTGAGTTCTTCGCTGGCATGCCAATTTCTAGACAGTGTTGCTCGATAGACAGTTCTGGACCAGAGCCAAAGTCACTAGATTACCATCTCTTCTTCCATCTCATTTTTTCTCTTTCTACTGTGTGCAAGTCCGCAGGAGGTCTGACAGGAAATGCGTGACGGAACAGACTTTGCTTGGCTGGTGGTATTTGGAAATATAACTTTGTAATCTGACATACACTACGTGGCCAAAAGGATGTGGACACACCCTTATAAGTGAACGATTAAATCTATAGGTCTTTTAATAGGTCTAGATAAATCTTAAGGCGACAGTATATGCAATAGCCACTCTGGTGTAAATTTAATGCAATTTTTCCAAGTATTTTGGCGAATACTTTGAGATTATTTTTAATGCATTTTGATAAATGTTGTGTAAGTTCATAAGTTCATTCAGCAAGTTTCTGTACAAGCTATCATTGAATTTTGTTTTGTACTATATTTCTTGTGCTCACCAAGGCTGCATTTTTTTAATACAGCAGAACAATAATTTTGTGAAATATTATTACAAATAAAAAGAACTGTAATACAATATTGTAATTTATTCTTGTGGTCAAAGCTCTATTTTTAGCATCACTACTCCAGGTTTCAGTGTCACATGATCCTTCAGAAATCATTCTAATTTGCTGCTCAAGAAATAGTTCTGATTATTATCAATGTTGAAAACAATTGTGCTGCTATTTTGCGGAAACATAATACTTTTCTTTGTTTCTCTAATTAATAGGACCGCCTTTAAAATGCATACAAAATGCATACATTTTTGCTTAATTTAATTTTTTTTTTTTTTGTAACAATGTAAAAGTCTTTACTGTAACTTTACATACTTTTGAATGCCCTGCTATCATGATCACTATTGACCATTGAAAACTGCATTTCAGTCTTGGGATAGTTTATAAAACATTTTATTAATGTAAATGAAATGTACATATAGGTTTAGTCTTGGTGCTGCTGCTACCCCCTGTAGCAGATCTAGGCAGGTGGTGCTGGGGAGGCGGAGGGCTAGAATAAGAATTTACATAACAAGCAGAGTTAACGTTTTCATTTGGATCATAGACTTTAAAAAAGATGAATGACGCACATTCACTCTCTACCACTGTATAAATTAAATCCGCCAATGTTCAAATATGACGCTGACATCTTGGAACCCGAGTCAGTAGTGAGCATGAAGTGGATTTGCGGTATCAAGACCCCGCCCACGCTCCTGCAGAATCAGTTAGTACAGCCTACTGCAGAACAACTCATTATGTTTGTGTGAAATAAACAGTTATTGAAATTAGAGTTGGATTGTTTAGTTTGTCTCGCGTCCCATTTGCTTGCATGGAGAGGGCGGGGTTTATGAGCTATACTGCATCCAGCCACCTGGGGGCGATTGAAACGTTTTGGCTTCACTTTTCAGGACTTGTGCGGCACACTTGATTTGGATGTGTCGTGGTTATAAAGGGAAGTAGTAATGGATATGTGAAATCGATTGGCTGTAGAAGTTACATTAAAACAACCAATCAGAACGCAAATAGAGCTGGCTGAACTATTCATATCAGTCAACCACTATGTAAACAGAACCTAATGTTGAAATGGTCACATGTAGCATCATGGACCTTTTTAAGGACATGCTGATTTAAGCTTATTTGTTAGCCAAATGATATCACATGTAGATGTGTGTATGGTAGCAATACACATAAAAAGCGCAAAAAAGTTGTACTGGAAAAGGTATTCAGGCCATTTTACTGCAATTTGTTGCATTTCATGTGAAGAAGTGGCTAATTATAGAGAATTATAGATAATTGTTGTAACAAAGTTGAAGGCACACAGTGTCCATAAAGAAACAATTTACTCATTGCATACACATTCTTTGCACAAAACAAAATTAATCTCTGATGGATGAAAACTGCCAATTTTATGTTAATCTCACATCCATAGAATGTGGTTTATTGCCATAAGTAGTCGGTTTGGGGATCAGGGGTTGGAAAGCAAGATGTGGTTCTTAAGCGAAGGAGTGTGAACATGAATTGTATCGTGATTCAACACCTGTCTGCGCTTGCATCCACACCCACATGGCCTCCATGTCCCTTGCAACTTCCGATCCGTTTCTGTTGCCCTTTTCTTGGATAAACGCTTGCAATCCAGAGAGGAACGCAACTCCAGCCCTCACGGCAAATCTGAAGCTTATCACTGAAATTGGATTTTAGCCTGCGTGCTGCAGCCAATGGGGACGTGCTGATATGGTCTGGCCCTGGATCGTGGGGGTTAAATATCGTATAGTGTCTAAGGATTTAGAATTGGAAATGGAAATTTTGCAGTTCCACAAAAGCGGTGCGCACTGTATGGTCTGTTCTCAGGAAATGACTGGTTATCAGCGGACTTATCGTTGAACAACTGCAGACCTGAATAGCCTATGGCTGTTAATAAATCTCTCTCTCTCTCTCTCTCTCTCTCTCTCTGCTCTTCACTCGCTCTCTGTCTTTGGGGAATTGTGAAGATAGATTATTTGTTGCGCATGTGGATGTGATCAGATGTCCTCTGGGTAGGTTTGCTTGAATTGTTTCCTGTCTTGTAGTGCTGTCCGCAGGAAGCCTTGTGTGTGTGACAGATGTCAGAGACCTGGTTCCGTGACCCTTGTGTAAGTGTGTAATCTGGTGGGGAGACCTGACAGATCGTAGCCCTCACCCTGACGAAGAGAAGAGCCACACGTTCTATTAAGACCTTAAACAAGCAAAAAGAATGTTACCTCAGTGTCCACTGAGAGAAATGGCCAGGTAGTTGTTGTTAAATAATACACGACTACACATTCTCCTACTTTAGGCAGAATTTGCCATGTCCCTGAACCTAACTACTTCACCAAAAATATTTATTCAGTCTCATGTCATTCCAAATGTTCACATACACCACAGTTCAAAAAATTTGGGGTCGTGAGATTTTTTAATGTTTTTGAAAGAAGTCTCTTATTCTCACCAAGGCTGCATTTATTTGATCAAAAATACAGTAAAAACAGTAATATTGTTGAATATTATTGCCGTTTTCTATTTTAATATTTTACAATTTAATTTAATTCAAATCTTTATTTTCAGTGTTATTACTCCTTCAGAAATCACTCTAATATGCTGATTTGATGTTCAAGAAACATTTCTTATCATTATCAATATTGATAAGAGTTGTACTTCTTAAAGTCTGCCTGTAGTCAATTAATTTATGCCGTAAAACTCATCTTTGATCACCAAAATTACATATTTAAACATTTTTTTTGTTGTTTTTTTTTGTTTTTTTCAAAGGAAAAAATCTTCATGCCTTAAAATAGCTTGTATGTGACTCTACACCCTTGATTAATTTAGTACACACAGATTTATGAATGAGCTCCGCCTCCACTCATTCACACAAGCTCAGAGATCCACTCGGTCAACTTACTGAGGTAAACGCTGCACAATGGTATCGATTTTTACAACATCAGACACATGACGGTAATATAAAATGTATACCTTGAAAGCCAATTGCATTATTTTGGCAGACATAGTCACTATAAACTGTTGTTGTATGAAAAAAGTGCATTCTGTACAATGGAAATTGAAAATATAGCAGCTTATATGTTTGGAATGACATTAGGGAAATAAATGACAGAATTGTAATTTTTAAGTGAATTATTCCTTTAACCTCAGTGCTAACAATCATATAAATTAACAGTTTTGAATGTCACATTATGAAAGGCAATGCAATTAGTTGGAGATATACACAAATTAATAATTAATTAATTCAGGAATTAATTGAACAAATGCTCATTATGTCTGTAATAGTTCATAAAAGATCTCACATATTGTTTGAATTCTCTAGGCTGACATATCTTAGACATTATCTGCTTGTGTTTTATTGTAGCCTTTGGCGAGCCTACAGCATCACTGTGAGGGATGTGACTGCAAAGTCATCACACTAAGCATTGAGAATATCATAACAGCATCAGCAGACACCCTACAAACACTAACGATTCCGAAAAAGAAGTCCCTGTTTTTTCATTTGTATCCTCAGCCGTGTGGTGTTTCATAATTTAGCAGGTTTTAATGTCATAAAACAGCTTGGGGCTCAGCGGGGGGTTGGGGAGATAATTGGGGTGTTTTTCATCTTCACTGGTTCTTAAATGTGCTTTTTAAGTCAGGACTTTCCTGTGGCCCATGTGAAGTACAGCCAGTGCTTCTCATGTCGGTCTCTGGAGGGGGAGGCGGGTGGGAAGAGAGGGGGTCTTTTCAGGGGGTCACTTCAGTAGGTGCTTTTCTCTTTCTACAGTCAGGCACAGATTGAAAGAAGCCACTCTGACGTCTCATTCTGTCAAGCATTAAAAATGTCAGTTTTACCATAAAAATGGAGATTATTGTAATGCAGTTTTGGTACAGTGAACGGTGCAGTTACGGACTAGTTGTGCATGATGTTGAATGTTGCGAATGTGCTTATAATTGCAAATTTCTATGGTTTTCTCAACTGTTTGTTTGCTTTTCCTGTAAAATTCCTGTATTATTTTAATGTTCCTTGAGTGAGTTTATTTTTTTATTTTTTTGGCCCCAGAAAGCAAATATATATGTGGAAAAATTATATATTTTTTTATATATTTTTTTAAATATTATTTTCAACCTTCATTCTGACCCTCTGTCCGAGATGATCAGTTTTTAAGGGGCGGCTCCTTTAAGGTTTGTCAGTAAATGGCCACTATTTTATCTGGCTAACGTCATTGCATAGGTAACAGTATCAACGGCCACTCGCTATTGCATGTGAGTGAAAGTTTTAAAAACATTGTCAGATTCAATACAGTTGGCTGCAAAGTTTCTTTGTTAACTCTCCATTACACTGTGCCTTGCTGACAAAACAAAATGCTCCGAACAAACATAATCCTCCGACACAATACAGGACGCCATTAAAATAAACTACCAGCTTGTTTCCGATGCTGGGATTCTTCTGAAGTCTGTACAGAGACGCAATAGAGCTGTTTAAACAAGCAAACGTTCTTTCGCTCTTTCATTTGTCTTGTTGTCGGCAGACTCAAGTGTGTGTATTATGTCAGAAAGTGAATGAGCATCTGTATACTGTATCAGTGTAGACAGCGTTAGTGATTATAATGGGTTCTATTTGCTATTGACGCGACACATCCGGTGTAGGCAAATGTCAGCCGTTAAGCGACTGGATGCCAGTGGACAGGGCCTATGTTGCGATGATGTAAAACTTTTTGTTGATGTCTTGCTCTGGAGGCAGTCATATGCAAATGTTTGCTTGTCATGTGACACACCGCAGCCACAATAGCGCTGTATGACTGATGGTCTGCTTTAATTTCATTTTTCCTTTTTTTTTTATTCAAAATATTCACAAACTTGTTAACTATAGCATGAAATATGATATTCCGATTGTCAAATATGTGCAAGTGGATGTGTTTTGTTATTTAAACAACTTTATAATGATCGCATTAGTTGAGCTATATGCGCGATGGGTGCCGCCATGTTAGTTTACACCGCAGTTTAGAGAATTGCATTTGTTGGCTTTATAACACGTGAATTCATCCACTTCTCCCGAAATACATGAAAGTAAGTGACTGGTGAACAGGGAGAACAAACTTTAAAGTTACTTACACAATGTGTATCTGATAAGAATAAAACGTGTCGTCTAATTATAATGGAAAGGATTATTATTGCCGCTTCCATAGACATCAGTGTATTTTACAAACTGTAAATGTGTTTTGTTAGAACGTATTTAATTTATCTGAAACCTAAAATAAACATTATGTGGTTAAGAACACTGCATATTTGTGATATATGAAAAGTGCTATGTGTCTGCGCGAAAGCACATTTGAATTTAGCATTGATCACGTGATGCACACTGTTACGCTCCAGGACCCAGCCTAGACTGATCACACCGGTGTGATCGTACACGTCAAAGGGTCAATAGTGAAGCATTAGCACAAACATAGCTTGCAGAACAGCTTATATGTTGTTTGTACTGCTGTGTCATTCCTGAGAACACATTGAGGGCAAACTCCTTGTGCGCCCTCTGCAGCGGTTCGTGCTTCACGCCACAACAAGGCTATACGGCATTTCTACCAGGGTTTTGTTGCTTTGTTGCAATTGAGAATGCCTTTTAAATTCCAATTCAATTAATGAATCTGAACTGAGATAGCAGAACTGTGTTTCAAAATGCAGAATTAAAAAGAATGGAAATTCAAAGAAATTCAACAGTAATTTTTAACTAGAAAAACAAAGTTAGTCAAAACAAACTTTTAATATGGGCTTGATGAAAGCATATTTTAAAATTTAAAATGGCCTCACGTAGACAGATATAATGGATGGATGGATGGATGGATGGTTGGTTGGTTGATATTTTTATTTTTTTTGATTGGTTGATTTGTTGATAGATTGATTGGTCGATTGGTTGATTGATTGATTGCTCTTCCTGTCATTCCAGTACAAGTTCCTGTGGGGTGTGGCCAATTAAATTTAAATTCATGAATTGAACAGTGACTACAGAAATATACTACAATTATATTCAGCCACAACTTCGATTGATAGAAATATTGATTTATACAGGTATACCAGTAATATCAGTAGGTTATTATTGGCAGTCCCATAATTTCCAGCCATCCATACCCAAATTTATGCCCATGACATTTTTGTATGGCAGCCTTTTCTCTTTGACTTAGAGTAAATATTTGCTTATCAACTTTGCCTTTCTTATAATTAATGGAAAACGCAATGAATACACAATAGCTCTGCCAACTGGCGCTCATGAATGTCCCAACTGCTGCAATAACAATCAACTGTCATAATAGCAATGCACCGAACATTAACTGCGAATTATAATGACAAACACTGTTTTCCAAATCCTAACTAGCCTCACTGCCAGTTTGAGGAGACACTTCTGTTAGTCAATGTGCCAGTTTGTAGTGCAAATGACATAGTGACTAGTTCTGTGATATATTTTTTTTTTCCCAGTTTGTTGGCATGGCAACTGGTTTCTACAAAGCATTCAAACATTGCATACTGGGTTTTATGGTCACTTGCATCTTTATTACTCACTTGCATGTTTTGGTTGGATACCATTTACTGTTCACCAATGACTCAGTTCAGGTTCTGGCTGCCAATTGGATCTCCATGTAAATTTCTGCTCCCAAATCTTATCAAAACTCAGTTAGGCTGCATGTTGCCAGGCTGGCGTTTTTAAAATTAGACTTACAGTGATGCTTCAGCTTTCATCCACCTCTCTTCAAGACACACATGCGCAGTCACATGCTAACACGGCCACGGCAGTGAATCACACTTTTATTTGAGACAATAGAGTTTGATGTGACAGGTGCAAACCGGTAAGTCATCCATCACATCCAAACCAGTCAATGCACCCTTTCTTCAAGGTCAGCAATATTTAAAGCACAACCGTCAGTCAGAAGAGAACATTTGTTGGGTTTAATGGACACAGCAGTATTAGTAACACATTGAAGTACTTCATTAACTTATTAATTATAATTAATTGCTGAAAAAATGCTTCTACAATGGTTTCTACAAAAATATAAAGCAGCACAACTGTTTTCAACATTGATAATAATAAGAAATGGTTCTTGAGCAGCAAATCAGCATATTAAAATGATTTCTGAAGGATCATGTGACACTGAAGACTGGAGTAATGATTCTGAAATTCAGCTTTGCATCACAGGGATAAATTACATTTTAAAATATATTCAATTCAAATAGAAAACTGTTATTTCGAATTGTAATAATATTTCACATTATTAATATTATTATTTTTTTTTTAACTGTATTTTTGATCAAATAATGCAGCTTTAGTGAGCATTAGAGACTTCATTCAAAAACCAACATTTTGAATGTTAGTGTACATCCGATTTTTCACTTTTAACGGGTCATTGACGAATAAGGTTTTTAAAAGTGTAAAAAAAACATAATGGAGATATAATTAATTTTGAAATTGTATTGTGTTTGTATTGTGAGATTGTGGTTTTTATAATCAATTAACACTGCTTTTATCATTTTTTACAAGATGGACAAAATTTGTTACCAAAAAAGTAATGTTTCGGGACATGCGTATGAGCAAGTGAAAACATAAATTTTCAAAAAGTTAAGAGAGAGTTAGTTACTTTGTTTCATGACCATGTGGTCTTTTGCAGGTGTCTGAATGATGTCACATCCTGTCACATGATACTGACTGCATGACTCGATCCAAAATGGTCCCTTTATATTGGTTACTCCGAATGACATCAGTGAAATTCATTTTTCCAGACATTCTTTCTCCTAACAAAGCAACAACTTCTACACATAATATCAATACCATTATGCACTATGTTGATATATGATGTTATAAAATCATGCCAGAATAAAAAATATCTACATTTATTACATTTTAAGATGTTTTAATCACAAATAAAATGGCTGTATTGGCCTTTGACCTTTTTCAAACCAAATGACCTTTTGACACTTCAAAATCTTTAAAATGCCTTTATATGTAGCAAAAATAATTAAACCTTTTGCAGTCAGTAAAATAGATCTAGTTGAACTACCTTACATACTTTGGATGTCATATCTTTGTTTTTATTATTATTAAGGCCTTTGGAAAAATGACCCATCACATCATTGACCCATATACATAGAATCAGATCTCATATGTTTTGTAAATTGTCTTGTTGTCATAGAGAAAGATTTTGAAGATCTGATTCAGAAGAATGTTTTAGCATTTGAGATTTAGTGCTTTGTGAAAGACCAAACATAAGACAAGAGAAGATTAATTGTAGAGCATGCATTGAGATCAGAGTGAATATGGGTCCTTAGGTTATTGATGCGACGTGTCAATAGCACACGTGAGTGACTGATTGACTTGGAAATTGTTCTCAGGCCATTTGCATGCTAGTTTAAATCAGACACTAAAAAAGAACAAAGGTTTGGGTTAAAGGTCAGGTAAGGATTGTGGGTGAAATTGTTATTCTATCCATCTTTTTCACAGGAACAAAGGTACTTGATTGTGTCCCGGACACATCCAATATTTCGCCTTTCTCACTTAATGGCACGTCATATGACAGTTGCTACTCATAATTTGTCATTATAATGAATGTTGTGCTGTCTGTCAAATAGTTCACTGCCCTGAGGTTCTGGACAGACGTCAATTTCTGTTTGTTAATGGTTGGTTTTAATGTTCCCCCCTCTGTCTCTCTCCTTTTGGAGTGAGTTGATGGGACCATCCTGCCATTTGTCTGTAATTACCCCCGGTGTACATCACCCTACCTATCCCAACAGGCTCTGGCAGGGATGCTATTATTTTACTACTAGCCTTGAGACAGCGCTGTGTTTTTGAGCGACACCTCTGTAAATAGTCCAGTAGTGTCACGTAGCCAGACTTTTTGACTTGTGACATTTTAGTCTGGCCCGGTTTGCAGCTTATTCTGGCCAAGAGACTGCAGAGAGTCTGGCTGCATGTTAAGTGATCGCTTTGTTTTTATAAGCCATTTAGAGGCAGGTTTATTCCAAACAGATTATACCACAACAACAGGCCAGCATTGAAAAATGAATTCTTTAGTAATCTTTAGGAACAGCTGTACAGTAAATGCCAAACAAAATATCTTAAAATCATTAGTATTTTACGTATGCAAAGTGTGGTTTTACCACATGTACCTTTACTTTACAATATTGACCTATTGACAGCACTAAAATGTAAATTACTTGCACATTAACAACTTTACAGACATACAAATGTGTACAAATCCTTATTAATTAAAATTACAAATACTTAGTATTAAAATTGTGGCATTAATATTTTGATTCTATTGTATTCAATTGTCATATCAATGTCTTCAGTTGCATTTATTACACACCGTTTACTCATCTACTTAATATGAAATTATAACATTTCGCTCTGTTCTGTGACTTCTGCTGCAAACTTGTTTCAAAGAATTACATAATGTTAAACAAGACTCCACTTTAAAAACAATACCTTAAAATTAGTAACATTTCTGCCATTTCACATCTTTTGATTTTATACGATTGTGAGGAACGGACCTAAATTCATTACAAATTGCCGCCTCAAGAAGCTCATTGGCTCTCACCTGCTTCGTCATAGATTGGGATACGATTTTCATTGATTAATAACTTAAATTCTGTTCTGTACCTCATACAAAACTATTATATACTACCAGAGAGGACTGTGACTGCAACACATCGTCATTTGGACTACTTTTGGTTCCGCTTTTTGCAATAAATAAGTTATTGTGATTACAGTTGTCTGTCTGTTATGTTTTTCTTTACATATTTTAAAGAAATGGATATACAGGTTTAGAGGTAGGAGTGGGATTAGTGGCTCAGGACATCTTTTTAATGCTATATTGTTACTAAAAGTGTAATTTTCCTATACATTTCTGTCCACATTTCAACTTTTACGAAGTGAATTTTCACTAAAAGCCTTCCTTCTGCTGGAAAAAATAGTCCCTGACCATGAACAGCAACAGAAGTTACATTATTACGCTATTACATGGCGGCAAAGACTGTCTTTATGAGTGTGTCAGTCAGTAGTGAAGACTTTTACATTGAAAAGACGTTCTGAACGTTGTGAACATGGAACAAAATGCAACTGATAAATGCTTTGACTAGTGCTGTCAGTCATGGGAAAACCCCTTAACTGTTAAAAGGACAAGATAATACATCAGGGATTTAAACAGATGTTTTATTATGAACATAGGGAAAATGACCTGACCTGAAGGAAAATGCTGAATCTGAATGCAGGTAATAAACTCGTTCAATCCATCTCTTTCTCACAATACTCTTGTACATAATACAGTAAGCTTCAATGGTTGAAGCTAAGAGTGGTTGCTAAGGTTGTTGTGTAGTGATACACATAACCGTTGGGTGAAGCGGTCATAGCTTATCGTAAATAAAACACGATAACAAGCTATGTCAATAAAACTATTGACCAATCAGAATCAAGGACGTCATTGTTTACTATTGACGTATTGACAACATTTAAACGTAAACACTAATAAGTATACAGCTAAAGAAACGTAAAAAAAATTAATTTAAAATATTTTTTTTGTTTCTTTAGCTATATACATAATGTTTACATTTAAATGTTGTCAATACGTCCATAGTATACATTTCAGCATCTATCCAAACATACAAAAATGTATAATTTTTATACATATATAATATATCATGTGTATGTTCATCTTGACTTTAGTCTGAAGCTTTTGTTCAGTGCGTGGACAGTAATTTATATTTTTATTACATGAATTTAATTTGTTAATTTAGTTTTAAATTTATATACTATCATAGTATTTATTACTATTTTAAAAAGCTTTGATTTTTATATTTTCAGTTTAATTTTAGTTTTAGTCAATTTAGTGTTTTAGTCATTTTATGTGCTTTTGTCATTTTTATTAATTTTAGTTTTTTATATTTTCCTATAATTCATTTTAGCTTTCATTGATTTACGTTTTATAGCTAAATAATTTTATTAGCCTACTTCATCTTATGCTTATTTTCAGTTAGTTAACTCTTTTTGCATAAAGTAAAGTTTTCCATGCATTATGCGGTTGGCGTATAAAATGAAGCCACGCCTTTGTCCAAACCACACCCCCAAAGTCACACCCTCCACCCGTTTTCCAAAGGAAGTGTCCCGCCATAGACGCCCAAGGTCAGCATTCACCTTGAAGCCATTACCGACGTCCCTCCCCCAGATTCTTTACAACAAAAAGATTCCTTTCATCCAAAACATACTTTAGCAAAGCCCTCCGCCTCCTGTGATGCTTGCAATATTTCCTGACATGCTCTATTAGGCCCCTTAATGTAGTAGTATAACAAACACAACTGAGATTGGCTACACCGGACCTCCATCCGTCTGCCTGCATGTCAGCGAGTCAGAATCAAACTAAGACTGATGGAGGCCTGCCTCCACCCCAGCTCCTGACCAATGCCTTGGGGCCTCTCCACTTATTGAAATGACCTAATGTAGATTCAAACTCAACGGGGAGGGATATCTATCTATATCAACCTGCAGGAGACAGAAATGTGTGTGTGTGTGTGTGTGTGTGTGTGTGGTGGCTTGTTGAGGAAGGAGTTGGGTTGCTGCTGTGTCTTTGTAATTGAAAGCAAAAGAGAAATAACCTGGTGGAACATTAAGCAGGACGCTCGCCTCTGGACATGTCAAATGCACTCATTGAGAGCTGGACATAAGGAGAGATGTGAAGAATGAAAGGGGCAGAGGTCATACAATGTATATCTGTAACACTATGGGTCATTTCATTTCATATCTTTTATATATTTGATATTTTTTGTTCTTGTCATTGGAGAAATAAATGGTCACATGAAGACGTACATGTTTTTTCTTGTTTTGTATTGCCGATAGAGATTGGTTTTTGTCCTTGCTTTGTTGCTTTTTGTTGTATTTTTCATTGTACGGTTGTTGACTGTCTGAAAGAACCCTATAATAATAATATTAACAACACCTAGCAGTAGCTGCAATAACAAAAGTCTTGCAGTTTGCAGTGTGTCTTATAGGAAATCGAGGTGCATTGATCTGTGGTGGCGTTTTTAATCGTGTTTCAAATTGATTGTTTCAGTCATTTTGCATCAATTCAATTTGATCCCATAAGGTTGTATTTGGAAATACGTCATAACGAAGTTTCCTGAAGATATAGATTTGACTTTGTATTCTAATGAGTGGTTCATTAAGGCCTTATTCAAACATTTGATGCAGCCATGTAGTATACGTGATGTTAAATGTTCAGTTAATAGCCTTTTTTATTGTTAGAGCAAATACAGCAGCAAAACGGTGAATATTTGGGACTGTGATTTGGTTTATGAGAAATCAGTGCTGAGAAATCAATTGAGGACACAAAAGGAGATCAAATTGATTTTTTAAAAATGGGAATTTAAGTCACAAATTTATTGATTGAAAACCACAGTCGGCCAGGCGAAAACATTTGCTTCAACTAAACGTTAAATGAAATGAAAGTTCTGTTATTTATTTTTTTCTTTCTTCTATGGAGGTGTTTTACAGAATGTTGCAGGCTGTTTTTCACACAAAAAAACAAAATCATTGAAGCCAGTCACAGACATATCTGATGAGCGCATCAACACAAAGGCCAATCGGAGGTGTTTATGAATCCGCTCAACAGCGCTCAAAGCATCACATTTTTTTTAATTTCAGATGTAACAGGCACATGTAGTTCAGTGGTTGAGGCAGTTATACATAATCGACTTGGTATCGAAGTCGGTACTTTTGACAACACTAGTACACTCTTAAAAATAAAGGTTCTTTAGTATCATTGATGGTTCCATAGGCGTTTTTATAGTTCCTACAACTATTGGCAGAAATACCTGCTTTTTGGGGCGTTTGCACCGCAGGAACTGAGAACAATTTTAGTTCTAGGAATGCCTTTTGGGGGACTAAATTAGCTCGTACTTCAGAGTAAGGTCTAACTCAGCACAATAGGAACTACCAGGTGTACGTTGAGTGGCCGAATGCGTGCCGTACGAAAAACCAGCACCAGCCATTTTTTTAAAACGCTATGTAAACACACAGTTTACATATACTTACTCCATTAACTAACTGCACAAACATGGAAAACAGAGATAGATTGGCCGACTTCGCAACCTTTACACTGTGGAGTTGTTGGCATTGTTGAATGTCGTGTTTAAATGACGTCACTGTCAGCAAGCTTACATCACTTCAGAGTTCCTACTGCCGACGCGGATGCAACCAGAATAATGGCCCTATAGGGAAATATTTAGTTCTCAGGGGACCGCCCTAGTTCCTATAACTGAGTTCCCACAACTGCCTGGTGCTAAAGCCCCTCACATAGAATCTTAAACATCAATGGAACCCGTTTTGTTTGCATAAAATATATATTCTTTATAGTGGGAAAAAATGTAAATGTTCTTCACACTAAGAAGAAAATGGTTGTTCTTTTTAAGAACTGTTCACTAAAAGGGTCTTTGGGGAACCAAAATGACTCTTCTATGGCATCACCCCTTTTGGAACCTTTATTTTTAAGAGTGTATTCCATATAATTTTGTGTTCTACAGAAGAAAGAAAAGTTTGGAACGACTTGAGGGTGAAGAAATCATGACAGAATTTTCATTTTTAGTGAACTATTTATTTCTTTTCAGTTTTCAAGCCACTTCTGATTCAGATCATGTAATAAATTCATAGACATTTTGTATCGGTTGTCTTGAAATGCTGTTCACACTTCACCCAGTTTTTATTCCAAGCCACCTAGACTCTCTCTACATGAATTATGTATAACAAATGATCTCAAAAAGGGGAAAAAAGTGCATGTGTAGGCTTAAATATCCTTGACCCTTGCTCCCAGATCTCTTTTTCCATACTAATCTGGTTTTCTTGGACCTGCTCTGTGACCCAAACCTTGCAGTGCAACCTCATACAACTCTTATTATTTTCTTGAGCTCCTTGAGCTTCTTTTCTTGAGCGCCTTGAGCTCTCCATTTCTAAAAATCACACAGCCATACATGAAAGACCAGGATTTCATACAAATAATTTAAATATACAATAGAGAGTGACGTGAAATCCGCAATTTTTATTGCCCTCTCTTGACTTCTAGCTTTTAATTTTACTCCAATTTTTCGTGGCCTTCTCAAAAAAGCAGTCACATCCACGGGCGGTCTCCTCTGATTAATCTTTGAATCTCGAAAGCGCATTAAGACGTGATTCATTTTCCACACAAATGCGGCGACTTACACACTATCTTGGCTCAATAACCTGCAACTAATAAGCCAATTTATGATAATATACCATCAGTGAACACCAGCGGAAAGTTAATGTTGCCCTTGGAGCGAAATAGCGAGAGTTCAGGTATGACTGTGGGCTTTGTTTATAAACGCAGATATGCAAATCAGGCTGTTGTTTTCCTTTGTATTATTGCTCGTCAGGAACGATTATGTAGGAGACTAGAATGGCAAGTACCCTCTTCCTCTCTCAGGTACTTTTAATGAGGATGCAACACTTGATCTGATAGAGAGTGTTTAATTTAGGAAAGGGCTGTTGAGATGTTTCAAGCTGTTTGCAAGCTGCCTGAATAGGTTTTTTAAACATGGATATCACATTTTTTGAAGCCAAAAATCAAAGTAAATATAACCAAAGCTGTTCTGTTCTCTATTAGTCTATAGCTGCTAAAATAACTGTATGTTTGTCAACTGTACATCAGCTTTCTAATTAGCTGAGACTTATGGGAGGTGTAATCTAAATATCTGGTGTTATTAAAATGCATTAGCTTTAATTAAGCTTGTGTGATACTGCTTACTGATACTGATAGTGCGATGTCATTTATTTGTGAATAATCCGGCGAATTCATTTCAGGAGATTAGCGAATCACTCTATCTGTGGTAATTACGGTGTATGCACGATATGTTTAATTGTCGGGGCTGAGCTGATGTTTACTGTGACATTTCCCTCAGGATTAAGAAATGGTTCTGCTGTCAGGGCACGGGGTTCAGCTCTGGCAATCAAGCAAAATTGACAGTCAACAAAAGACTGTACATGCATAAAAGTGTCTGTTAGGAATCTGATGGTATTCGGGGTCTTAAAGTACTAAAGTATTCTGTCATCATCTACTCACTCATGTCTTTTCAAACCTGTATGACTTTCTTTCTTCAGTGAAACACAAAAGGAGACATTTTGCATAATGTCTGTTTTCAAAAAGGACAAAAAAGCTCTAGAAACACCATGAAGGTAGTCCATATGACTCATACACTATAATTCAGGTCTTCGGGTGTTTGCAAAGCTTTTGAATCACATCAGAAGACTTAAAATATAGTCATATAGACTACTTGTATGGTGCTTTTTAGAGCTGAAACCCATCCATCCCCATTCAATTTAATGGGAAATCCTTCACAGTTTCATTGAAGAAAAAAAATCATATTCGTTTTGATGATTAAATGTTCACATTTTTAAAAGAGAATTTTTTTGTGAGCTATTTCTTTATAGTCTTGTCTGAGTGTTTTGTATTTCAGCAGCACAGAGTTAAAGGTGCAGTAAGAGATTTCTGAGAAACACTGTTGAAAGTGGATCGGACAGAGCGCCACAACACACTTGTAGCCAGTAAGCAGTAGGGGGTGTGTCCACTCATGATGGGGGAGGAGAGAGAGTGAGCCAGTCAGCAGTAGGGGGCGTGTCAACTCCTGATGAGGGAGTAGAGAGAGTGAGCAAGAGGGAGATTTGAAGAAAGACTGTAGAAAGAGAGGTGGCTGAGAGACATTACAAAAGGTAAAAGCTCAGAGGAATATCACTGGGAAAAGAAGGGATTTGATCAGGCAAGAGCTTTAGGACTTGCGTTAATATTACAAAAGTTTTCCAGCGCTGGAGAGACCCTAAGCGTGAATGTCTGAAAACAGATAGAAAGGTTGCGTTGTTTCTGCTCCACACGTGAGTAACATTGGCTTTGCGGTTTCACAGAACCAAGATATACTGTTGTTGTAATGTTAGCTATGGTAACAGGACAATTTTGAGTGTCATTGTTTGTCTTTTTGCTCTTCCTTGTCGTTCATTTATCATCTTTGCTTTATTTTTTGTGAAGCATTATTTTGCTTCGCTTCAGCAATCAGCTATGATAAAAAGACATCCACATCCATCCAGGGAGGTTGTGTTTGTTTGGGTTGATTTCAAATATCAATGGTGTTTCTCAGAAATCACTTACTGTACCTTTTAATATTTTTTTGAATGAATCATGCATTTTTTTTTGAGTTAATTTTGCCCTTATTTGTTGAATATATTAAATAATAAAATGTATAATTTTACATAATTTAAATAATATTAGATCTGATTTATACATTTCCATTTAAAAGTTTGGGGTCGGTAAGATTTTTCTAATGGTAAACAGTAATATTGTGAAATATTGTTACACAATTTAAAATTAAATGTTGAATTTACTTAAAAAAGCAGTGTCAAGTGGTTCCACGCAACTATTTTGAGTACAAAAGAAATTTTAAGTAAAGCTGACAAAATTTCTTTAAGTAAATACAAATCATTTGAATTTGTCACTGTTACATAATATTTATATGTGCAATTTACTTAATAATGTTATGTTTATTACGTAAAGTGAACACATTTATTGACTTAATTTACCTATTAAATTAACTGTTTCAAAAACATTACAGAAACTCCTCTAAATGTCCAATATAACTTAACAATAAACACTAATATAAACTAACAACATCTTTCCCTTTACTGAAAAACACTTTAATCCATAAATTTAGCTTGCGTCTCAATGTCTATACAATCCATCCTAAATAGTATGTGACATTAGTAATATGCAATACTATTTAGGACGGATAAGGTGGTTAGTATGCACATTGGGATGCAGAGTTACTCTCCTATTGCTGTCCCCTGCAAAGCATACTGGGGACTATGGATCCACTGCCCAGTTAGTTATGTCAACATTAATTTGTGTGTTTCACTCAGCAAAGTTAAGTTGACTGAACAAACACTTAAGTAAAGCTGACAATACTCATTTTTAGTAGAAACAACTCAAGTTAAGTTCATGTAGTAACATGAGTTTTTTAGGTAATGTGAACAAGGATGGTTTGTGGATTTTCTAACTTAATACATTTTCTAACTTATTCCTGTGATCAAAGCTGAATTTTCAGCATCAGTCTTCAGTGTCACATGAACCTTCAGAAATCATTTTAATATGCTGATTTGCTGCGATTTGATGCTCAAGAAGCATTTCTTATCATTATCAATGTTGAAAACGTGCTGCTTAATTTTTTTTTTGGGAAAACATAATACATTTTAGGATTCTTTGATGAATAAAAAGTTCAAAAGAACAGCATTTATTTAAAACAGAAATCTTTTGTAATATTGTAAATGTCTTAATATCTTGCAAAAAAACGTACTGACCTTAAACTTTTGATTATGCATAATATTAGCTTTAGATTTGCATTGAATCACTAATTGGAAACAAACAAATCTTAGTGCGCTTTCATAGGTTTCTGTTCATATTTCTTATTTTTTTCTATTATGTTCCATGAAGTCAGAGGAAACTTTCAGAAGCAAATCTTACAGAATCAAGAACTGTTTCTTATACAAACTGGTTACTATTTTCAAAATATTTTCTGGATGATTCCTGGCATTTCGTGCACCTCATAGTGAACTTTATATCAACTCTGTCAACGAGAGTTAACAAGTCAGCGTCGCCTTGAATGCAAATGAAACTGTATATATTTTTAGTGACAGTCAGTTGTTTTAAATCATAACATGTCACCCTCCGGTGAGCGTCAGCGAGCCTGAGACGTCCCGAGTGTTTTTGTGGTGGGACTGTGACAAGTACCAGCGCAGAACAATGACAAGTGGCATTTAGGGATGTGTTCGCAGCGCGGTACTCTGGTAATTAACATCGTGCAACCGCCGTGCTTACAAAGCATCGCTCTTAATTAGAGTTATGATTGCAGTAGGGCAAAACCAGCGATCCTTGCTCAGGATAATGACTGCCGTAGTCACTGTGGCAGAAGCTTTATTGTTTGCACGCTGGACTTCTGACATCTGGGATACAAAGAGGCACAATAGAAAGCTGAGCGTTCTTTGTTCTTTCTCCTGCTGATCCAATCAGAACGGGCAAATAGAGCCCGGGCATCTTCCAAATGAGACCTGCTCTCAGCCTGAGCGGCGCAGACACCTTCGAATTGAGCAGTATTGTGAAAAACCTCCTTTCAGTTGAAGGATCACACACGTGTCCTACATCAAGATAAGCATGTGTGCTGTAGTGAATGCCGCTTTTGAAGGTCGTCTGTCCCACAATGCATTTGTCTATAGCTCATTATATCAGCGATAGCGTCAAATTATTGGTTTGGCTTCGTTGTGGATCTCAAATATGCCTCTCTGACTTACAGCCATAAATCAAAAGTCATTTATAAACATTTCAAAGGCTTTAAAGTTTCGGAATAGCATGAAATGTTGTTCCTGGAGCTTTTAGTCAAATGAATTGTCCAGTAGCGTCTGTCTTGATGGAGGACGGCTCTTAACTCTGTCATGTTTTTCCCCCTCCTTCTTCTTGGCAGACAGTTGGGACTAATTCATCAAATTTAGCTTGCGGACCAGGGGGGCCCACGGCCTTCCTCTTCTCCCCGCAGGATATAATCAGCTTTTAATTTCTCCACGATCCTGCAGACCAAATGACGGATAACTGCGTTAGGTCCCTTCGGTGACCGGGCCTGTCTGCCTCTTCGTCGGCCAGGAACGCTCTGTTGCTTTTGTAGAGAATTAATCGTAATTTTGGCTCGGCCTGCAGCTTCTAATAAGAGGCTTGTATGCACAGATGCCGTCGTGTCTTAAATGTAATTTCTCCAAACGGTTCCACCAGGGATAACCAGCAGGTCTTGTTAACCAGGCTTAACAATTTTTTGAATAATTGATGTTATTGTATGTGCTATAAATATACATATATATATAAATAATAATAAATATATATATATATGAAGAGGTTGGTGGTTTATCTGGTTCGTAATCGATTTTGGGTAATGCAAAAGCAGCTTGTTATTCATATTTCCATTTCTAAAGATTGTGGAGTGAAATAAAATTGAATACTGTGTTGTTGGAGCTGTGGTGCAGTGGGTAGTGTACGTGCTTGTGACACATAAGAGCTGTTGACTCTGGTTTGAATGTGATTTCTGTCTATTCTTTACTAAAGAAAGTATGACTGCACTGATATTAAAAAGCCAATATTTGTTTTCATATTGCAAAAGATGAATGATTAATGGCTGATGTTAAAATTCTGTACTAGTTTGTATATAAAAATTACAATTAAAAAACCAAAAAACTGTTTTAGATGACACAAATAAATAATGTACAGTATAAAAAATGCATATTCACTTGAAGTTTACATTACATAAAGTTTACATTTAACAGTTTTATTTTTATTAATATTCATTGATACTGATTATATGAGTGTATTGGTACCATGTCAATAATTATGAATATTCATAATATTAATAATAACTGCAATAGTATTGATATAGAGCTCCTGAGGTTGATGTCATGCAATCTAAACTCCACCATTCTGGCAGGCCATCAGGAGAGCGCTAGAGCGGCTGTAGCATTGGTATCGATAGTGGTCGAACAATAATTTAAAACCAGACTGTTTAGACTTTACAAACTTTACTATTTCAACATGGTGGACAGCTGCTGTGTGCCAGGATGCCAGAACGGGCGGGGGAAAGCAAAGGGGAAATCATTTAATCGTATTCCTAAGGATCCTGATAGACGACTGAAATGGTTCACTGCAATAAAACGTGCTAACCAACACAACAAAACAACAGATGGTTGTATTTTTATTTTCTTTTAGAGGGTGAGAATGAGGGTTGAAAATAATCATTTTTCTGCATATATTTGGGGGTTTTTTGGGGAACATTGTAAGTGAACCTCAAGGAACATATTAAAATAATAATAATAATAAAAAATCCATGTCATGAACCCTTCAAAGGATTAATTCCCTTCAGAATTAAAATTTCCCCCCCCCCCCCCTCATGTCATCCAAGATGGTCATGTCTTTCTTCAGTTGAAAAGAAATTAAGGTTTTTGAGGAAAACATTTTTTCTCCATATAGCAGACTTCACTGGCTACCAATGGGTTGAAGGTCCAAATTGCAGTTTCAATGCAGCTTCAAAGGGCTCTACACGGTCCCAAACGAGGAATTTGGACCTTCAACCCAATGAACCCCACTGAAGTCCACTATATGGAGAAAAATCCAGGAAGGTTTTCCTCAAAAACCTTAATTTCTTTTCGACTGTAACAGTTACATCCTTAGTTTGAGCAACAAGAGTAGATGCTTGCCTTTGCAAAATACACTAAAACATTTCCATAGTTTGAACCTTAGTTAAAACTCTCTCAGCTAGGTTGACATCTCCAACCTTGGTTTTGTAAGCAAAGGCCTGTCACTGTGTTAGGTTGCACTCAAGATTCATAGCGCATTGCCCTTCTTCCATCTTTCTCTGCACGGTCCTGCGAGAGCGTGAGAAATGGGTGCTCGAGAATGAGAATGAGTGAGTGTGTGTGTGTGTGTGTGTTAGCATGTGCAAGCACATCATGATTAGTGTGTGCTCTCCTGCTGGCCGACAGGAGGTAATATACACTAAGAGGAAGAGGCGGTGTGGCGTTCCTGCAAGACGAAGCTGCAGGTTAATCCTTTTATTGTAATGAAGTGGCAGAAATATTAATGCACTGTAAACACAGGATGTTTAAACCCTGTCCGTCATCTTTACGAGGGCGGAGCAGTGTGGAGGAAGCCGAACGGCGCTATCCATAACAAACATGACATTGACTCTGCAAAACAGCTGAGCAGTCACTTAAGGAGATTGTCCTCACGTCTGCGGCAAAGCCTCATTCTTTCCCTTTCCGTTTCTTTTTCACTTGACTGCGCTTCCACAATGGATACCGACGATCTGTTTGTAGTATGTAATGAAGTACGCTATCTGAATTTGTCTATTCAACAGTTCAGGAGGCTTTTTGAGGGGCAATTTTGCCACAAGACAAGTTGTGGCACATGATTCAGCACCTCTAGCACAGAATTTTCTTCCCCCACCTTAAAACTCATCTTCATGCGCCGCGAGCCGCACGCTGCGGCGCAAGCTTCACTGGCCTCACATGCTGATAACGGATTACAATAATCGAAAGGCTGAATGTCTGAGCATGAAATTGTGTTTGTTCGAACAGTTTGATATTTATTCAGAGGGCTTGTTGAAGAGTGTGCATGGAAATTTAATGCCAGCGTCTTGTTTAAGGGTTTTACTGCATTGTAGCACTTTTAGCTTTTCAGATATACTAATCGATGTTACAGATCTTGCTAATTAAATACATTAGAAAATAAGTTATACTATAGTTGGGAAAGGATATGAAACATCAAATAGTGAATGACCCATGTTGATCGTTTCAAGGTTGGGCAAAATTAAGAATTGACACCCTGTGAATTTATTTATGTTACTTTAAATCGAATTGGCCACACCAAACAGGAATTTACTGAATTTCAGCATAGTCTTTGTAAGAAGTGTATATGTGTTTTGTATAGGTTTCCATCTTGTAAGCCTACTTTAAGGGATAGTTCACCCAAAAATGAAATTTCTGTTATTAATTACTCATCCTCATGTCATTCCAAACCAGTAAGACTTTCGTTCATCTTCAGAACACAAATAAAGATATTTTTAATGAAATCCAAGAGCTTTCTGTCCCTCCATTGACAAGCCTATGGAACTATCACTTTCAAACCACTGTCAATTAAAGGGGACCTGTAATGCCCCTTCTACAAGATGTAATATAAGTCTCTGGTGTCCCCAGAATGTGTCTGTGAAGTTTCAGCTCAAAATACCCCACAGATAATTTATTATAGCTTGTCAAATTTGCCCCTGTTTAAGTATGAGCAAAAACACGCAGTTTTTGTGTGTCCCTTTAAATGCAAATGAGCTGTTGCTCACGGCCCACTTTCCAGAAGAGGGCGGAGCTTTAACAGCTCGCGCTTCGGACACTCAACAACAACAAAAGCCAAAATGACGATTGTCAGTAATGGTGTTCAGCCTTACATTGTTCAAACCAGAGTCGGACACTGATGGAGAGACTCAAGAAGTTACAACTTTTAAAATGTAACTAGACGTTTCTTAATGGTTAGTGGATAAATGTATGTAGTTGCTGTGGAGTTGATTCAACTCATCGACTAGCATGTGCCGTCATGTTAATCTTTTGTGCAAATCCAGCACTGAATTGACCCTCGTTTGTGAAGCAGTCCGGTGTAAAATTATGGCATGGTAACAACACTCTACTGTTTGGAAAACTGTTTGGGGGTGTTTGGAAAACCAATCATGATTTTTTTCAACTCTGTTTGGTGATGGTGCAGAAATAACAGATTTTGCTTTTAAAGGGGCTATATGTAGGAATGACACCCAGTGGTCGAAATAGGTACTGCAGTCCAAATTCAAAATATTGTTTGCCCTGCCCCCTCCTTCAAAGATGCTGATTGCCAGCTCGAGGACACGCAACAAGAGGGAGCGCAACTGACAATGAAAGCTGAGGAGACTTACACACTGTAAGCTGATGAGTTGATTTATCTGTGTTTTAATATGCTGTCGTTCATAGAGATTTTTAGATGGATTCAGAGGCTTTTTAGGTCCGGTAGAATCTGCGATTCTCTGACCCAGTTTGTTTGCTGGTTTCCATGGCTGCAATACGCTGTGTTTCCCGCCAACTGGCAACCTGTGATGTCGAAGTACTATTGGATAAACTGCCAGCACACGGTTTCGCCCAGACCAAAACAAAGACAGACATTCCAACACGGAAAGCACATTTCAAAGTGGAATGTCTGGCTATAGCATTGTTTTTCTGAGAAACAAGTAGGTGAACTTAGCATGTTTCCTAAATATCTGCAAACTTATTGGGGTATTTTTATGCTTTAATAAAGTGAAAATCTTACATATAGCCCCTTTAAAATGCATACAATCCTTTATCCTGAATATCTTAATTCAAATTCAGTAATATTAAAAGCCTTCTCAATTAAAGTGCCCATCCTTGGTTGTGTTGGAGTGTTTGTATTTACCTCTAGGCTGTGGCTCCAGTATGTGATTAAATGGTGCACAATCCACACAGAATGCTTTCAAATTAATGAACCGGGAGGAAGAATGGCCAGTGGAAATGCAGAGCTGGAGGTTTTGCTGAAATGCCTGGAAATCATGAACAATAGGCGAATATGTGTTTACTCACTGTCCTGGCTGTAGTCCCGGGGGACGGCATCTGCGTCGTCCAGATAGTGCACAATGTAGCTCTAGAGCATGAACAGGGGATGAATACGTAAGCGTGTGACTGTAGAATGCTCTGCTCCTTATGGCTTGCACAGCCATTGCATACTCCTGTCGGCGCATTGCATTATTCCCTTAAAAAAAAGGTCTTGGTCAGGCTAATTACTAGCCACCTTCCCAGTAGGCCTGGTGGTCTATGGGGAAAAGCCAGCATTGGGCAAAGATAACGTTAATGATAGTGATATTGTGCATCTCTGTTTCCTTGCCCAAATCATTCTGCCTTCCCATTTGGATCATGAAAAAAATAGAGGATGATTTTGGTTTTTCTTTAGCCTAACAATCGCACACCATTGTGCGACGCAATATCAGCCTCCTGCCTATCTCTTCCTTATCTTTCTTTGTTCTCCCTCTCTCTGTCTCTCTTTCCTTCCCCTCCCCAGCTCTCGTAGCATCTGGCTCCCCGGGCTGAAGTTACGGGGAGCTCCAAAGGCAGAAATTGGAAGATGAAAGGCGAGAGATTAAGCTGAAAGGAACAGTGGGTGTTGTCAGAGGTAATTTGAAGTGCATTTGATTTCTCTGAGCCCTCTGAACACTTTCCTGCAATAATTTACCTGCTATATGCCTCCACCTTTAACACGCCAGACGCCCCTCGTGAGATGTGAGGAGACCTATTCATGTGGAAATGGTGTCATGTCATGTTCGAAATGAAAGCAGTGTGTAAAGGAAATGACAGTTTAGTCAGTGTCTGCCAAACCTCAAAACAGTACATGAAGGGTCGGGATGGGTGTTTGACTTTGTTCACGTCGCCCAACACAACAAAAAACTCCAAAAGCAGAAGAAGAAAAGAGACGGTAACACTAAAAGACATGCATTTTCCCCCAGAAAGCACTTGTTGAGGGAACTGAAATGTCTTTATCTTTTTTGTTGTTGCACATTTCTGTTTTTTCAATTTGAGCACAGAGTTTTACAGTGAGTCAGTATGGTTTGGGATAAGGATTCTTTAATGGCCGATTTCAGTGACTATTATAATGTCAATACAATGTGTAACGGTTGTTGTCATGATGAGACAAACAGGATATTCTGAGTAATATTGTGCTCTATTTTGAACATTCTGAGTTACATGAAAGGTTCATGGTTCAGTGTGTATATACACACACACACACACACACACACACACACACACACACACACTATATTGCCAAAAGTATTGGGACACCCCTCCAAATCATTGAATTCAGGTGTTCCAATCACTTCCATGGCCACAGGTGTATAAAATCAAGCACCTAGGCATGCAGACTGCTTCTACAAACATTTGTGAAAGAATGGGTTGCTTTCAGGAGCTCAGTGAATTCAAGTGTGGTACCGTGATAGGTTGCCACCTGTGCAACCTATCACTGTGCAAGTCCATTCGTGAAATTTCCTCACTACTAAATATTCCATAGTCAACTGTTGGTGGTATCATAACAAAGTGGAAGCAATTGGGAACAACAGCAACTCAGCCACGAAGTGGTAGGCCACGTAAAATCACAGAGCGGGGTCAGTGCATGCTGAGGCACACAGTGCGCAGAAGTCGCCGACTTTCTGCAGAGTCAATAGCTACAGACCTGGCCTTCAGATTAGCTCAAGAACAGTGTGTAGAGAGCTTCATGGAATGGGTTTCCATGGCCGAGCAGCTGCATCCAAGTGCAGTGGTGTAAAGCACACCGCCACTGGACTCTAGAGCAGTGGAGACGTGTTCTCTGGAGTGACGAATCACGCTTCTCTGTCTGGCAATCCGATGGACGTGTCTGGGTTTGGTGGTTTCCAGGAGAACGGTACTTGCCTGACTGCATTGTGCCAAGTGTAAAGTTTGGTGGAGGGGGGATTATGGTGTGGGGTTGTTTCTTAGGGGTTGGGCTTGGCCCATTAGATCCAGTGAAAGGAACTCTTAATGCTTCAGCATACCAAGACATTTTGGTCAATTTCATGCTCCCAACTTTGTGGGAACAGTTTGGGGATGGCCCCTTCCTGTTACAACATGACTACGCACCAGTGCACAAAGCAAGGTCCATAAAGACATGGATGAATGAGTTTGGTGTGGGGGAACTTGACTGGCCTGCACAGAGTCCTGACCTCAACCCAATAGAACACCATTGGGATGAATTAGAGCGGAGACTGTGAGCCAGGCCTTCTCACCAACATCACTGCCTGATCTCACAAATGCGCTTCTATTAGAAAGGTCAAAAATTCCCATAAACACACTCCTAAACCTTGTGGAAAGCTTTCCCAGAAGAGTTGAGGCTTTTATAGCTGCAAAGGATGGGCCAACTCCATATTAAACCCTACGGATTAAGGATGGGATGTCATTTAAGTTCATGTGCACATAAAGGCAGGCGATTTTTACTAGTGGGTGTAGGACACTATAATTAATTTATGTAAGTGAGGATAGCAAAATAAAGTACACTGTGACATATTATACCCAAAAATTCTTCATACAGTGGACTACCAGTAAAAGTGGTGATAATTTGGAACCAAAAATTATTCAGACACTTTGACCTGACAACGTTTTGCCAAAGTTGTCCAAATGAAGGTCTTAGAAACGCACATCCACTCACATAAATACATTTTTGATATATTTACAGTAGGAAATTTACAAAATATCTTCATGGAACATGATCTTTACTTAATATCCCAATGATTTTTGGCATAAAAGAAAAATCGATAATTTTGACCCATATTGTTGGCTATTGCTACAAATTTACCTGTGCTACTTGTGACTGGTTTTGTGGTCCAGGATCATATATATAATTATATAGTAAAAAAATTAAATAAAATAAATATATATATATATATATATATATATATATATATATATATATAATTAACTATATAACTAACTATATACTTATAGCTATATCACTTAAATAAAATTATATTATATTATTTATAATATAGTATGTTACATTTTATTATTAAATAATAATATAATATTAATTTATTTAATAACATTTTTCTTTTTTTTTGGTGAATGTTGATTCATAATGATGATATATTATCATACATGATTCATGATGATATCCTGATGACACTAAGGGTATGTTGACACAACAATGCTGTACTACAAACAGAAACGTTTTTCCTTTGCTTTTTTCGCATACAGGTGACAGCGTTGTCAAAACGATCCCTGTTAACATGGATCCTCGAAAATGACTAAAAACACTGTATTATGGATGACTGAGGGTGCGTTTATATGAAACCATTATATACTAAAAACTGAAAACTTTTTCATACTCATTTACACGACAATGGCATTTTAGGGGCCTGAATGCAAACTTTTGAAAATGGGTTTCAAAGTGCAAGCTTTTTAAAATGATACCTTTTATCGTCTCTGTGTAAACTACAAAAACATAAATTTGTGAAAATGCATACATATTACATGTTCAGCCTATAGTGTGAAGTGTTTCTTTACAAAGAGACATCACCAACTACTGGCCTGGCAGCACAATACAGCATTTATAGTTGTTTTCGCGGATCTGTGTGAACAGGGAATCGTTTTGACAATGCTGTCATCTGCACACGAAAAACGCAAAGTAAAAACTTTTCCATTTTTAGTACATCGTTGTCCTGTAAACATACCCTCATTCAGGTTGGAATCTGACACTGCATCTTTCTTTGAAACATTTCTGATTTCACCTTCTGAAACACCTTACATTCTGATGTTTACATTTTGCATACTATACATGCAATTCTTGCTCATGTTTGCAAAGATAAACTGAAGAAAATAGGGTAGAAAACACATTTTTGTAGACTCTGGTCTGTTGGGTGCTGATTGGCCCAATCCATGTGCATGTAATTTGGAAAGAGGAGGTGCTACACATAAATCTTCCATTATCTTCAATGGTTGTATTCATTAATCAACAGAATTGAATAATTACTCTCAGCTGTCTCTTCTGCCTAAATCCATTGCCGTAGAGTGTCAGGTGAGGAGGCCATCTTGGTGCGGCGCACCTCCTCTGCCCGACCGACAGTGGCATCTCACCGCTGGTAATTGGGTGTTTATCTGATCGCTTGTGAAAGACGCTTTTGGCTGCCTATCTGACACAATTATCTGGAAGAATTCAATCCGACCCTCCTGTGTCCACCACAGAATACTTGGAGGAAGCGGACCTGAGTGTTTTATGAATGAGGGAGTGAGGAAAAAGCCAAGAGCAGAAAATAAATGCAACTCGCACTCAATCGTCCGGTTTGTAGCGAATGCGTCTGTCATCATGGCATGCAAATTATGCAATTGTTAGGCACAATAATTCAATCAGGCTGCCAGAACACTACGGGAAATAAAGGATAAGGTACAAGTGTGACAATGAGACGGCTGGTTGCTCCAATCAGATAGCAGAGCTCTCCGCTACGGTTTCAGCTCTGTGGCCAGGAAATGGTCTAAATGGAGAATGTTTACTGTGCGTCCTATGATAAGAGTAGAATAAAGCCTTTCAGTCAACAAGCTTACTGTGTCTACCACAAACAAGCCATTATGGTTAAACTGAATTAGGAAGTGCCTTAGAAAAGTAGAAGTGTATTTGTGTCTTCGCTTCACCAGATGTCTTTATATAAAGAATATATAATTTGGCCAGAGGCCTTAATTATAATAAAGTATGTAAAAAGTATGTCCAAATTATATAAGGTAGTACAACTAGATCTCTTTTATTGAATCCCAAAGGTTTTAATTATATTTTGCTACATATAAAGGTATTTTAAAGTCATTCGATTTAACTGTCCAAAGGCCAATACAGCCAATTTATTTATGATTGAAATATCTTAAAATGTAATAAATATATATTTTTTATTCTGGCATGATTTTATAACATCATATATCAACATAGTGCAACATGGTATTAAAATTGTGTAGAAGTCGTTGCTTTGAAAATATTGTCATTCGTTATAACCAAAAGTGTCATTTGGTAAAACTAAAATTTTGTTTAAAAAATGAATGATGTTTTTGGTGACAAATTTTGTCCATCTTGTAAAAAATGACAAAAGCAGTGTTAATTGATTATAAAAACCACATAATCTCATTGTTAACACTTATAATTAATTTAGAAATTTTATTATCTCCATTATATTTTTTTTACACTTTTAAAAACCTTATTCATCTGTGTGTTTGTGTGTGTGTGTGTGTGTGTGTGTGTATATATATATATATATATATATATATATATATATATATATATAATATGTAATATATGTGTGTGTGTGTATATATATATAATATAATATAATATAATATACAGGGGTGGAAATGGGGGGTAATGCGTGGGGACAGTCCCGGGAGTGAATTTCAAAGGGGGACGGTGTTCCAGTTCAAATTGGTTCGATATTTTTTTTTTTTGTATAGAACTGAAGGGATTTCGGTATTTATTCACTCAATAGCCTACGAAAACGAAACCGATTCAGCGCAAAAACATAATAAAAATTGCATGATTAATCATAAAAAGATTGCAATCTGAATTCAAACATCCACGCTATCTTTCTCAGTGTGTGCCGGCACTTCTTTAATCTGTAGCATACCCACGCTTTGTCTAACGTACCGGCACTTCTCACATGTTGCCGGTACTCTAACCACCACACCAAAACAGAATCAGGCTGTTAATTAATTGTATAAATCGCTCGTTCGTAGCTTTTATAAGCATGAGTGGCGCACTGCACACGAATCACGGCAGGCGCGTTCACCAGCGCGCTCCAAAAGTTTGATAAGATTTGCGTGAGCCATTCCTATGATAAAATGTGAAACCCATTTGAATTCTTTTGAGAATGTAGTAAAACGCTATGGAGAAAGTCAAACATGATCTAAAGACAGCCACTAAAAAAACATGATGATGATCTTGCAAGCTTTTTAAACTTCTTATGCACCTTTCCTAGAATTTATCACGTTCTGTTGTATTTAATGAATTATTAACTAAAAACAGCATCATAACCTCACGTGATGAAACGGGTTGTGAGAGTGATGAGAACAACCCATTAATAGGCTATTCTTTAAATTCTGGAGAATCTAATATTCTAGAACTTTTAAAAAACCCCATGTCTATGGTAACATCCTCAAAACAAAAAGTTTTTATAAAATGATAAACATCACATTTCAACCCTTTTAACCATTGTTTAAGAAAAGGGATGAGTGAATATTATTATATTTTCCAGATACATTATTATCCAAATTATTTTGCTTTTGATTTTCAAAGTATAGTAAAAACTAAGAGGTAACCATCCAAAACATTGATGGTTTTCTTTAACCTGAGGACAAATGTATTTAAAATGTTTGTGACCTGTTCAATTCTGTATGCACCACATATGCAAATTCCTAGACAATGTATCTTTAATTTGGCCAAAATCAAACAGGTAAATTTGCCACACACAATTCATAAATGTTGTTCATTGACCTTTCATGTGCTTGTTTGATAATTAAGAAAAAATAGTTTGAAGGAAACATGAAATAGGCCTGTTTAATGTTAGCATATATATATATATATATATATTATTTTCTTTTTGTTGTTGATTAAAAAAAAAAGTTTTTAATATAAATTTTTTATTTTTTATTTTATTATTTGCAGTTGTATTTTGGTTGATCAGAGTTACTACTAGATCAATTTTGCACCACTGGCCATGAGATCTCATTTCAGCCTTGAGCATTGATCCAAATAAGTGTGGTGCATGGAAAAAATGGGATTTTGATCTTTCAGTGTTCAGAACCACAAAATGCACTCTCTAATTCTGAATATTATTTATTTATGGTATATTTTGAAGATAATGTATAATTATAATCATTGTTGCACTGAATTGTCGATTATCTCGTCCAAAAGTTCCAACCATTTAATTCCTTTCTTTTTCTCTTCGTCTGTCCAGATTAATTTCTGAGACGACCAGGGATGCCATCTTTGTAAGAATCATGCAGGTCACATGGTCAGGCACCACAGTCCTCATCATTTTCACTTTGCTGCAGTTTGTCCAGTCGGAGCTTTCGGAGGGTCCTTTGGTTCCAGGTAAGCGTGCATGAGCCTTGTGTTTTGTGCTTTTGATGTGGATTCCCAGGTTATTTCCAAGCTATGTGGAATAGACACATAAGCCTACTAATTGCACCTGAACTTTCAAAAAGACAGTCATTTTTATGGGAGAACTTGCACAAAAAAAAAAAAAAAAAAAAAAAAAATCATGACTCTTATATTTTGCAGTGCAGGCTTATGTGCTTTTCCCATGTGGCTCTGGTGTGTTTTCCCCGTCTCATCTGTCTTTCCAGTCATATGATGAACTGTCTGTTTGTGTGATGGACACCATTCAAGGGTTGTCAGATCAACTGGCTCTCTATTTCAGGTGAATGATGAATAATGTTAAACGAAAGGAGGATTTCAAGATAAACGACAGACATCAGTCAGGAGTGACTGCTATCTTCTGCCTATGTGCCTTTTATTGAGTTTGAGCATTGAAACGGATACATTAAATAGTTTGAGACTACATGAGCATTTAAAGTTCACCCCAAAATTATTCAGTTAGGCTCATGTTGTACTAAACCCACATGACTTGGAAGATGATTTTCTTTTTCTTTTTTTTTGTCCTGGCTTTTGCATATACAGTAATTAAAATGGAATTGGGACTAGGTCTCCAAAATGATCAAAGTGAATGGAATCAAATTAACCACTTCACTTTCCATTTTGGACTCATTAAGGCTGCATTTATTTGATAAAAATACAGCAAAAACAGTAATATTATGAAATATTATTACAATTTAAAAGAACAGTTTTCTATTTGAATATATTTTAAAATGTAATTTATTCCTGATTTGCTGCTCAAGAAACCGATTCCACACTGTAAAAAAAATTATTTTCATGATTTATCACATTTTTTCTTTAGACAAATTAACTTAAATAATTAATGTGGTTCAGATAACATAATATTTTGAGTTTCTGTTGATTAAACCAACCATTGTTTTACTCAATTTTAAGACAACCAGGTAACTTACTTTTTTAAGTTTTTCTTTTTTCTTTTCTTTTTTTTTTTACAGGATTCTTTGATGATTAAGAAGTTCAAAAGAACAATGTTTATTTAAACTAGAAATCTTTTGTAACATTATAAATGTTTGAACTGTCACTTTTGATCAATTTAATGCATCCTTGTTAAATAAAATTAATAATTTCTTAAATAAATTACCCCAAAACTTGTGAATGGTATAGTGAAAAAAACACAAAAAAGTCATATGGGTTTGTATTTATGTGAGTTAATGAAGACAAATATTTAATGTGTGGGTTAATTATTCTGCTAAAGATTCACTTCATTTAAAAACCCCTTTTTTCCATCTCATACAGTTTTATCTAGGGAAACCTAGTGAGCATGTCATCAGTTTCTTCATCACTAGCAGCAGCATATTGTACGTTCCCTGTAAAGTATAGTTTATTCCCACAATTCATTATGACCGACTTCTGCAACGAAATCTCGCTTTGGCCCTCTTTATTTTCGTTTCTAGCCTTTCTCTCCCTAATTCACATCAGCCAGGATGATACCTCCCCAAATCACCCTGTTATTCAACTATTTTCCCCTTTATTGCCTCACGCTCCTGTCCGATATGATTCCCTCTTCTCACTTGTTTACCGTCCTTCCTTTCATTCCCCCTCCTTTCCTCGTATTCCTTTGCCTGCTGCTTCAGAAACAATTTACTTGTCAGCTCGGTCTGTTGGTGCGCGTCTCTCTGGGTTTAATGTTCTTTTCTGGTGTGCCGTTGGAGGCGGCTGTAATTTCAGTCGCGAGCAGGCGTGCGGTGATGCCTTTTGCTTGCTGCGAGCCTGCATTGATAGCTGGAGCCCGATATAGAAGCGTTAATGAACAGGGCTGAGCCAGGCGCATCCTGCCTGAAGTCCAATTCACTCCACCTGATGCGTCGTGCAGGAGCAGCCGCTGAGCTGTAAACAGATGCTGCAGTTGCACAATGAACAGTGGGCAGCTGAGCATGATGGGCTGCATTCTCTAACCACCTGACAATCTCAGAGTTACTTTGAAGGAACTGGTTTTGTGTGTTGTAGCTGAAGACTAGATATAGACGCACATTAAAGCACCAATGTACAGCTATGATATCAATTACTCTGACGTTACTGAACTTTTAGACAATTTGGAATCAAAATGGACCCTGTTTACTTTTTTTAATACACATTCCTGGTGTATTTTGAATGATTCATTGGTGCACAGTATCCTAAAGGAAAAACAAATTCCCGATGGATATAATGTTTTTGAAAGAAGTCTCTTGTGCTCAGCAAGGCTACATTTATTTGATCAAAATACAGCAAAAACAGTAATATTGTGAATTATTATTATTATTACAATTTAAAAGAACTGTTTTCTATTTGAATGTATTTGAAAATGTAATTTGTTCCTGTGATGTCATAGCTGAATTTTCAGCATCATTACTCCAGTCTTCAGCGTCACATGATCCTTCAGAAATCATTCTAATATGATGATTTGATGCTCAGGAAACATTTCTGATTATTATCAATGTTGAAAACAGTTAATATTTTTGTGGAAACCGTAACACATTTTTTTCCAGGATTCTTTGATGAATAGGAGGTTCAAAAGAACAGCATTTATTTGAAATAGAAATCTTTTGTAACATTATAAATGCCTTTGCTGTCAGTTTTGATCAATTTAATGTGTCTAGTATTCATTTCTTTCAAAAAAACGTACTGACCCCAAACTTTTGAATAGTAGTTCTTTTTTTACTCATTATTGAAGTAAATGTGTTGTAAATAATTCTAGCTGACTTTAAGTAGATACAGGAGTATCATATTACAAGTATAAGTGAGTATAAATGTTCACACATATTGTGAAAGCAAATGAATCATTTTACTCCTATTCAATACTTTATTGGAAAATGTTGCTTTTTTACTTTTGCTACTTTTACTATGGTAAACTACAGAAAACCACACTGTTCCAAATGCTAGGTGAATAAGTAGATCTTGATAGTGATTTGTGAACTGTTTGTTCTTTAGACTCAGTCGAAATGGTTCACTTATAGTTGCAGTCTGTATGATTTGATTGTTATTTAAGTTATTTTTCTGAATCATTGAAAAGTCACTTGGATTATTTTGCATTAATTTGCATAGATGTGTGCCATTCACTCATATTTGTGATAGGAACTTGATTCACTTTCCATCAATGCGCCTTTACTAGTGCTCATGTAGGACTATTGGTTGTCAAAGACATGGCCTAGTGACACATGTTCACCTTGAGCCACAGGCCTCATACAAGCATCGCAAATTTGAGTCCAGGTCAGGTATTTCTCAATCCTATTCCCATCTCATCTATTCCCCCGTTTTCTGACTTCTCTCTGCTGTATCAAACTATAAAAGTGGCAAAAAGTTGGTAGGGTTATACAAAGCGTATCTGTATTTGGTAACACTTTATTTTCATGGTCATGCTGTTGACTATACTTAACGTTGCAACTACATGTCAACTAACTCTCACTAGATTATTAATAGACTGTCTACTAATATCTGCTAACACTTTATTTTGATACTCCCCAAAAGATATTCTACTGACTAGAAGTAACTTTGCAACTATATGCCAACTACCAGTCACTATAGTAATAGACTGTCTGCTCATTATCTGCTAACACTTCCCTTACGCAAATTAACTATGGTTTTATTATAGTAAAAGTATAGTATAATACACACAGTTGATTACTATTTGTATAACCAGTTGTACTACAAATACCATGGTTAAACTATGGTTAGTGTAGCAAAACCATGGTTAATTTGTGGTTACCCTGGTTTAACTATATTAACAATGTCTTGTTACATGTCTACAGTAACACTTCAGTATGGGGAGCAATTACCACTTTTAACTAGTTGCTTATTAGCCTGCATATTGGCTGTTTATTACTATTTTTAAAGCACATTTTAATGCCTTATTCTACATGACCATATTCTACATCCCTTAAGCCCACCTGAAATTAACCACTAAAACAACTACCTTACTAACTATTAATAAGCAGTAAATTAGGAGTTTATTGAGGGAAAAGTCATAATTAATAGTGAATGTGTTCCTCATACTAAAGTGTTACCATGTATACTTATTCTACTAACCCTAACCCTAACAGTCTACTAATACTCAACTAATACTCTAAAGAGAGTTAGTTGACATGTCAGCATCTTATATTCAGCAGAATGTCTAAAAGGGACCATCAAAATAAAGTGTAACCCTGTATTTATTGCACCGCTCTATGGTGAACTTGGTTCTGATCGGTCATTCGCTGTATTTTGTAGTCAAATGTGTGTGTATATAATAAATAAATAATTCCCTACAGTAACTATGCCATACATATTTCTAATTTAATGTAATTTCTCTTATCATTCTGTGGACTCTTTCCTCCCAGTTAATAGAATAATTTGACCTCAAATCAATTTTAATTTCCATTTATGTATTTATTTGGTAAGTAACAGTGAAATATGCAGGATGAAATTTAGTTTTGGTCATTATCTCTAAATAATCCCATTTAGAGTGATACAAAGACCCTCATCCTGTCTGGCTGTACATTATCCCTTATATATTGGCCTGTAATCTGTTTTCTATTTATGTACAACTATATCTACAATATCTGTGTGAGTCAGTGAGGAAAGGGGGCTTGAAGGAGGAAAAAAGCACAAGTGGACTATGGGTCATAGCTGGATATCTGACCGAATGTATAACACAGCAGATTTGGTAGATGTGCATCATGGGACAGGCCCTTGAAGGACCCGTATGCTCATCCCTCATGTGCTGCTGACAGCAGCACTTTGGTCTGCATATGTTCCGTTGCCCTGCCACACCAAGACGCTCCGTCAGTGTCCTACACACGGTGATTAAATATATAGTTAATACAGCACTATAAGAATATTGAATTACGCCACAGCCGCTGTGACCTTTTTTGAAATTACAGGGCCAATTGTGCGAGACGACCGTAGCACTTTATAACAGGTGCTGGCTTGAACATAGCCTGAAGGAGAATACATTCACACTGCTGATGACCGACTTGTACTCACTGAATGCTTCTGAAACACTAAATGGCAACAAATAGCAACAGTACTGTACTTTCCTCCATACCTGTTTGTCACGATATATTGCATCATTATTTCATATCATTATAGTCCCTATATCTACACTATATCACTATAGCTCCCCGTGGGCATTTTACTCAGGCTGACATGTTTTTCCACCACAGTTGGGGTAAAATGCTCCTGTTACTGCCTTATATAGTATTTCCATGATGTTTTAAATCTAAACAAACCTTTATTATTTCCTTTTGCACAAATTATATTGCCTCGGATGTTCAGATGTTTGGAGTTGGTAAGATTTAAAAATATTATCATTGTTTTCTGTTTGGTGCTTAAAGGTACACGATGTAACTTTTTTGTTCAGAATTAACAAAATTTAAGTCAACACATCATCAATCCTTCTTCCAAAATGTGTTTTTTGTCTTACCTTGATTCATTATGGTAAACCTATTATAAGCCTATTATATGTTTTAGATATATTTATTATATGTTTCTCTGGCTCCTTTGATGCGTGTCTAGTGTAGGAGTGGCAGGGGTTAGTTGTCACAATGAGTGAGAAAGGTTGAGATAGAGCCGTTAAATCTCCAAACTCCGGGGAATCAACTGTTTTTAAAAAAACGCAGAACGGGGAGAATCTGCTGGCAAAAAGAGAACACAACAGAGCTTGTAATAAAACAAGAACCAACATTGACTTGCTTTTCGGAGATGGGGAGAACTAAAGGGATTTGAAATGTTGTAAAAGCGACGCGAGATCGTGTTTTTATTACTCAACAGGTGTTATTTTGAACAGATAAATTGATTATGTAGCTATCTAACGGAGTTCATTGAAAAGCAGAGATGGGCACTCGAGTTAGTGACTCGGACTCGAGTCGCACTTTAATAGACTTCAGACTTGACTCGGACTCGACCTGAAATGACTTCAGACTTGACTCGACACAGCTTGTGAATATTTTAAAAACAACTCGTCTTTTAGTTCGTCTCGTCTGATGTAATAAATAAAGAATTTGTGTTTTGTTTGAATGGTTTTATAATATCTGCATCACATTTATTTCCCCAAGTGTCGTGGTAGATTGAACTCTTGTCATAGAATTTGATTACGAATGACCGTGTATTGCGCGTAAACTCTGAAATGTCATAAAAGTCCCATGAAACATGACGGGAGCCACTGTGCCATATGTTCTTTCGTTTGGGTTTTATTAACATGTCGGATCAGCTAGATGCACAGAATGCGGGAAAGCAATTAAACACACCGGAGTGACAACATCAAATTTTATGAGACATCGCATCCACAAAGGTTAGTCACATTAAGTCACACAGCTAGCTATTATACTGTGGTGTAGCTGGATGGCTCATTTGGATCATCAGCTTGTTAAAGTATGAACAAAAAAATCGTAACCTTTAAACCTTAAATCTAGTGCTTCGATTTATCAGTTTTTTCGTAGTGCAGCTTTTCGCTTTCTTAATGTGTGTCTATAAGAGAAAGAGATGTTAATCCATTTATTACTTAAAGCTCATATTTTAACGTATCGCAATCTGCATGCGTACAGTTTTCTATTGACCTAAAGTTTGATATTTTCTGATAATAGCTGTCGTCAATAACAACGCCGCTGTATAACAAACAAACTGCTGTATAACAAACAGTGACTCACTGGCACCATCTTGTGTCCAGATTGTTTTGTACATTGTAATGGTAATAACAAGCTAGATGTACATTATCCCTTACATCATAGGACCTTTATTACAAACAAAACAATTGATAGAAAGATGATATTATTTTGTCTATATAATACAACTAGGATAAAAAATAGGATTTGAGTATGAGAATTTCTTTTTTTCTTTTTTTTTTTTTTTTTTTAAATGACTCGAGACTTGACTCGGACTCGTGACAAAAGACTCCAGACTTGACTCAGACTCCAGTGATAAAGACTTCAGACTTGACTCGAACTCCAGATAAAAGACTTGTGAACATCTCTGTTGTAAAGCATTATCTACTGTGTAGAGTCATATTCATCCACACAATTATGCAGACCTCAACCTTTTTCTTTTTTCTTTTGATTGTCATATACTTTAGTCATGTTTTGTTGTGCTGGTGAGAAAGTGAAATGTTCTGTTTGGTTTATAGATATGTATGTTTTGAACATTTGTTGTTATTAGCAGTGTTGAGGTAACTTGAGTTACGTAATCAGATTACTTTTTTCAATTAACTAGTAAAGTAACACATTACTTTTAAATTTACAACAAAATTACTTTTTCAAATAAGTAACACAAGTTACTTTTTCTCATTTATTGACTGACGCCTCTCCTGTCCCCATGTTGAGAGATGATCCACTTAAACCGTACTAATAACCAAAAAAATTACTTCAGATAAACATCACATTTGTTTCTTTTTTTTTTTTTTATTAATTTTTGTGTAGTAATTTTTGTGTTCAAGTGTGTTGAACTTTCTTCTCCTGTATCCTATTCTTCTTCAATCCAGAATGGCAGCACAGATTGTTTGTTTGAGCTGCGCCCTCTACTGTACAGGCGCAAATATGCATTTCCTTCAGCCTGAGGTTTATTCATTTCACCTTTGGTGTGAAAGGGCCTTTACATTTGCCAGAAATGTAATTTTTTTTTTTTTGTTATTAAAAAAACAAACATGCAATCCCAGCCCAGGTGAGAAAAAGTCATGAAAAAATAATGTAACACATTACTTTCAATAAAAAGTAACTAAGCAATGCAATTAGTTACTTTTTTAGGGAGTAGCGCAATATTGTAATGCATTACTTTTAAAAATAACTTTCCCCAACACTGGTTATTAGCGACATTGTCGAAATGATATTTGCACATTTTTTTTTATTGTTTGCAGTGGAAGGGAATTTGCAGTATCTGGATGTGTTGCAGGTCAGATTTGAACCTGTGTCGCCCACTTGAGCACCATGGCTCAATTTGTTAGGAGCACATACTGTATGACCTCTGCACAAAGGCTCAGAGTTGTTTTTGTTTTCTTTAAAATGGCCTGTGGTGTATTTATTCGTTCTAGAAAACAGTGGTGAACAAACTGTTTTAGTCATAAACAGAAAATACATTTATTTACTTTTTTGTGTTTTTTTTTTTTTTTTTTTTTTTTTTTTTTTTTACGCCAGTATTGTTTTGACTTCATCTATAATTTTCTCTAATGGTCTCTGTTTTAGTTTTAGCTCATTCAATCACAACAACCGTTTTTAGCCCTTTTAAATAATGTTCATCAATGTTCTGTTCCAGTCCCTATTTTTACCCAAGCAAACGGTTTCTCCCTCCAAGGGCCGTATAAACCAATCACCTCAAACAAGAAGCAGAGTTTGTCCGATTTCATCCAAGCCATCATCTCCACTTGTTCAGATACACCATTCACCTAAATGATGTGCAATTTAACTGGTAATGTCTGCTCTTGGCACACGACGCAGGAAAGCTTTTTACCAATGAGACGGGTACAAATCACACAGCTATGGGAACGCTTCTTGCAAGGCCTTCACCTCTGGAGAAGAGCAATTGAACATTACTTTGCACAGCACTTTACAAATTGCCTTGTAATTGTGTTTGTTTGAAAAACGTTGATTTCAGTGCCATATTTTCATTTCTCTTTTGTCGGAGACAGGGCCATTATTGAAACACATTGGAGTGGACTGGGGTTGATACAGACAAATATAGAGGGGACAAATGGAAAGTTCTACGAAAGTAATTTAGCGCTGAAATGCAGAAGCAAGCGCCTCTGTAATTTAGTGAGAAAAACATTTGATATAGAAGATATTTACAGGCTGGCAGGTTAATTTAGAAAGTTCTGTGATTTGCACGTATACACTTTGTCCTAACTGGACATGACATGATCATTTTTCCAGGTAAATCAGGATGTATAGTTTAGTCAATTCACTAAACAGTTGCACTATTCTTCCCATTGTATTTCATTTAAAAAACAAAAACAAACATGTATTTGACTATTTAAATTATGTTTAACCAGTAGTTTGCAGTTTAATCTGGTGCGCATTGAGGAATTTATTCTGTAAATGTGTTTACCTTGTGGTTTATGCATGTCTTTTTTATTTGAAAAAAATGTATATGTCATTTTTTTTCTTCATCTGCATTTTGCCTTTTCCATCTAGCGTTTTTTTTTTTTTTTTTTGTGCAATATCCCAAAATTCGCATATAAATACAACCCGAATTCCAGAAATGTTGGGACGTTTTTAAAATTTGAATAAAATGAAAACTAAATAACTTTCAAATCACATGAGCCAATATTTTATTCACAATAGAACAGAGATAACATAACAAATGATTAAACTGAGAAATTGTACAATTTCATGCACAAAATTATCTCATTTCAAATGTGATGCCTATAGCTTTCAAGATAGTTGGGACGGGGGCATATTTACAAAACACTGTGAAGACGTCTGGGCATGAGTTATTAGTTTCTGGAGTTTTGGTGTTGAAATTTGGCCCTATTCTTGCCTGATATAGGCTTCCAGCTGCTGAAGAGTTTGTGGTCGTCTTTGACATATTTTTCTCTATAGGTAAAAGATCTGGACTGCAGGCAATCCAGTTCAGCACCCGAACTCTTCTACGACGAAGCCATGCTGTTGTAATAACTGCAGTATGTGGTTTTGCATTGTCCTGCTGAAATACACAAGGCCTTCCCTGAAATAGACGTCGCCTTTCAGGATTCATAGTGCCTTCCAAAACATGCAAGCTGCCCATACCATGTGCACGTATGCACCCCTACCATCAGAGATGCTGATAACACGCTGAAAGGTCTCCCTCCTCTTTAGCCCGGAGGACACGGCGTCCGTGATTTCGAACAAGAATGTCAAATTTGGACTCGTCTGACCATAGAACACTTTTCTACCTTGAAACAGTCCATTTTAAATGAGCCTTGGCCCAGAGGACACGCCGGTGCTTCTGGACCATGTTTACATATGGCTTCCTTTTTGCATGATAAAAGATTTAGCTAGCATCTGCAGATGGCATGGTGAATTGTTTACCGACAGTGGTTTCTGGAAGTATTCCAGGACCCATTTAGTAACGTCATTGACACAATCCTGCCGATGAGCGATGTAGTGTCATCTGAGGGCCCGAAGACCACGGGCATCCAATAAATGTCTTTGGCCTTGTCCCTTACGCACAGATTTTGATTGTTATGCACTGTAGATGAGGAGATTTGCAAAGCCTTTGCAATTTGACGTTGAGGAACATTGTTTTTAAAGTACACTGTAAACAAAATACTTAATTGGTTTGAGTAGGACAAACTTAAATTAAACAGATTAGTTCAGTTAAATTAACTGCTATGAGTATTTAGAACTTTCTTTTTCTTTTGAGCACTGACATATTTCAAGTAAACTGAACTGTTGGATTGTTTTGAGTTGTATGAACACATTTCTTTTAATTTAGACTAACTTAAGTTTAACAGAATCAGCATGCTTTGCCCATGGCACTCAAAAGGGAGAGTAAATGCTAAAATTAAGTGTTATATAATGTTTTTTGTGCAAGATTAATGGTAAGGGAGATTTAGTAGTGATTAATGTTTTGTCATGCTAATTTAGAAGAGTTTCTGTTAATGTGGGTCTTTGGAGAGTTACTATCATGGTGACAAGCGGCGCATGCGGCTTGGTTTGAGAACAAGTAAGTTACATGTTTTAAGTTGCTGTACTCATTTAGTAAGTGCTATACCGTGCTATTGTTAACATGTTAGCAAATTAGCAAGTTGGCATTTTCTGTATTTTCTTAGGGTTTACAGTGAAGTAAATAACTCATTTGATTTGCAAAAACTCAAAGTAAAAAAGTTAACTAAAAATATGTTAATTGCTATCAAAATGTATGAGTTAGCTAACTCAATACTTAACATGCATGGGTACTACAAACTCAAAACTTAATAGTTCTGCTTGCTTAACTAAAAAAATTTGATGTAACCGATTACCTCAAATTTTTTGAGTTAGCCCAACTTATTCGGGTTTACAGAGTTTTCCACAATCTTTTTATGCACTCTTTCACAGCTCTGCCCATCTTTACTTCTGAGAGACTCTGCCTCTCTAAGACAATCCTTTTATAGCTAATCATGTTATAGACCTGATATCAATTAACTTAATTAGTTGCTAGTTCTCCCATCTGAATCTTTTCAAAATGTCTTGCTTTTTCAGCCATTTGTTGCCCCCGTGCCAACTTTTTTGAGACCTGTAGCAGGCATCAAATTTGAAAGGAGCTCATTTAGTGGATGAAAGTGTAACATTTCTCAGTTTAAATATGTTATCTGAATAAAATAATGGCTCATGTGATTTGAAAGTCTTTTAGTTTTCATTTTATTCAAATTTAAAAAAGTCCCAACATTTCCGGAAATCGGGTTGTAGGTGGATGGAAGCATGGCTAATGACTGACTAGATTAGGATTGTGTAATCTCTATACCATGACAATGGGTTTTGAAGTGAACACCTGTCTTGACAGGTATGAACCTTAAGATCATCCCAGCACAGCCTTACGACGTGATCAGGAGCAGGAAAGCAAACTAATAGTGCTTGATTCATGAGGTAATCTCTCTGTGAGAGCCAGTGAGTTTCCTGTAATTGAGAAAAGGATGAAAAGATGAAGGAATATGAGCTGCCTTTACGTTTCCAAAGTGCTGACAGAACAAACATTTACAGACCACACATTGAATTATCTTTGGAAATCCTAATAATTTTCTAGATGATAAAGAAAGATGCCTCGTATGCGTTCTTTCCTGGAATTCAATTCTGTTTGTAATCGGTTGAGGAAATCTGAAGCGGAAAACATTTTCAGATTCGATAGAACATTGATAATATTATATTATTTTTATGATCTCATACATATAAATGACACCAACTGGGAATGTATACATAAAAAATGACAATGTCTAACAGAATCCAGTTTGATGGTTAATATTTGTGTAACATAAATTAAATTTTGTGGCTTTTAGTCAGTTTGTTTTGTGGAAGTTGACTTTCAAAAGATATACACTACCATTCAAAACTTTTTTTGACAATAATTTTATTCAGCAAGAATGCATTTAATTGATCAAAAGTGACAGTACAGATTTTTTTTTTTAATATTTAAAATAAATGCTTTTCTTTTGAACTTTCTATTCATTAAAGAATCCTGTTCAATGTATCAAGTAGTAAAATAGTATATGTAAAGTAGTAAATATAAATACATTTGAAAATGATGGACACGATATCCATATCCCCCCTCGGGTTGAACTTCTGTGGTTCATACATTCATTCAGTCTCAGTGTATGTGTTTCCGTGCAAATAGAAGTCTTTTGAAATAATTTGTTATTGGACCGCTTCATCTGTCCACACTTTTTCTCCTTCTATAGCAGTTTGGCCTATTGAATGTTTGATGAAAATCATCTCTGGATGTGATATGACACATATCAGCCAAAAGCAGCAGCCATGCACTCATCTCATCTCACTATGGAAGCTGATATTCAGCCATCACACAATTTATTTTCTCTTCTCGTCTCCATCTTTTCATCGATGTACACCCTGCGGACTCTCACCGTCTCTGTCGACTCCAGGCAGGCTTTATGTCGAGTGATGATGACTTATTCCTCATAGCATTTGTTGTGTCTACAGCAATGACACGCTCGTTAAATTCTGAAACTTGTTCGCCACAAGTGTACGGTTTGTGATCGTACTTGAAATATCAAACCAAAGTGACTAAAATTTCCTTGTTTAAATTCTCAGCTTCTGTGAAACGTTCCTGCCAAGCCAGTCAGCGTGAGTCAGCTCCATATGTCTGGTGATAATATCTGAAATTGGAGCATGTATTGTTGGTTTGAAAGCATTCGAGATTCTGTGTATGGATGGTTTATCTGTCTTTGTTGTCAGAGCTTTCCAAAATAATACATTTGAATGGATAGTTCACCCAAAAATTACGCTTCTGTCATCATTTTCTCACCATCATGAGCCTTCAAGATGGGATACAAAAATATTATAAAAGTGGTGCATATAACTTTTGCGCTATATCCAATTCATCTGAAGCTATGAAAAATGATGACAGAATTTCGTCACCTTGGAATTATAAGGTTCTATCTGACATTTTTGTCAAAATTAAGTTATTCACATATTCTTATTCTGTGACAACTTTTCAATCCATACTGATGTCTATAGAGAAAGCCATTTTACCTGTCCCACTTTCTGTGGAATAAAGTCCTGGTCAGATGTATGACAGCAGCTGTTTTCTGTCTAAACCAAAAGAAACATAGGTGTTTTCACACCTAAGCGTTTGTTTCGGAACATGGTGCGTTTTCTCCCTTGGCTCGGTTTGTTTAGGCATATGTGAATACGGCAATCGCGCTCGGACCCGCACCAAGACAATCGCCCCGAGATCTCCTGAACGAGGTGGTTTTGGCCCAATTGCAAACGAACTCTGGGGCAGTTCGCTTGTGGTGTGAAAGCAAACTATCTGCAAGAACGCTGTCCCGACAAAGCCTTGATTCCTGCTCTAGCTGCATTATAACATTCATATAGTGTTTGCATGTGTCTCGACACAGTTTATTAGACAGCGCTGGGAGATACAGAGAGATTGCGCTTGAATTAGTAAGAATGTAGTACATAATTTAACAGCGGGATTGACGGCTACATTCGTATAGTGTTTGTGTGTGTCTTGATAGTGGGGACTAAACAAGCTACAATATGCTCATGATGCGAACTTGTCAATCATTTTAATGGATGACGTAGAGCAAACTCTGACCAATAAGGGGACAGTTGTACACGCATGTGACTTACATATTGATATGCTTTGAAATATTGCCTTGTGAAAGCGAACCGAACGAAGAAGAAAATGCAACAAATTAAGTACCTGTTTTGGAACAATGCAATCGATCTACAGGTGTGAATATGCCCTTAAACTAACGGTTCCTGCAATAATGTTTTTAATTACCCATAATATTCTTACCTAAAATTAACATCTGCACTGGACAGAGTATTCAGCACTGCCTTTTATGCTTAACTAGAAAGAAAATAATTATTCGTCCTAAAATATTAAATAAATGTCATAGAAAGCTTTAAATTGAACTTTCTCATACACGTCGACACATTGTTACAACACTAATTTTGTTTTAAATTATAAGTAAAAACTAATTATAAGTAAACTGTTTGTGTTTCTTGAAAATTATTGCTTCCATTAATGTTTTGCAAGATAGAAACTTTTTTTTTTTTTTTAAGAATTAGAAGGTGCTATCTGCATTTGACCAGTTCCAAAAATCCCCATTTACAAATTGAGAGGATTTTGATATTGTACATTTAGAATACATTTAGGGTATCTGTCATTTTAATGTATGAAAGAGACTTGTTCCCAATATCATTTTAGCTATATGGAATGCAAAAACTTTGAAGCTCAGTATCTCAAAACTGTTCAGAATGCAGATAGAACCTTATAATTCCAAGGTGGCGATTTTCATTTGTGAGTGAATTATTCCTTTAAGAGCCAATAAAGCTGGTATTCACTAGCGTTTCAGACTTTTTGACCCTGTGTCTTTGTCTTCCATCAAACCTCACCTGGTGCAAACAAAAGGCAGACAGGTTAGACAGGACTCTCTACTGGGCTGTGATAGGAAATCCATGAGGCTACGTGCCAAGGTGGAAAATGAGATCCCTGTCTTTACAAGCCATTCGGTCTCATCCAAATATCATGTTTGAGAACACTTGCAGCTATTTATTTGGTGAGAGATGTGGGCGTTCTGTTTCAATCATTGCTGATGGTTTAGTGTGTGTGTGTGTGTGTGTGTGTGTGTGTGTGTGTGTGTGGTCTAAGATTGCCGTAATTTGTGATTTGCTGAAGAGGCCCACTCCCGTAATGCCACTTGCTTTTTTCCCAGCATGCATTCATCCTCCTATGCATCCAAAAGACTATGTAATATGAGAAAGCAGGTCTTCCTTTATTTCCATGCTAGTTTAGACTGACAGCCACTTTCCTCATTCACTTTAATAATATGGCAAAAAGGTGCCAATAGCCTCGTGGGTAGCACGGCGACATGTAGCGCAGTTGCTCTTCGGGCGTCCAGAGTTCGAGTCCGACTCGTGGCCTTTTCTGATCCCGTCCCCTTTTCTCTCTCCAACTTTGCTTAAAAAAAAAAAACACATAAACTGTTCTTTTCTTTGAGGAGCCAAAATATATACTGACATTTCAATCTGTTCTTTCGGACAGCTATTATCTTGGGATCGTTTGAATGAATTTGTTTGTCCCTTTTAAAGTGTTTCATGATGTTCAGACTTTCTTAATTATTGGTTTTATTGACATAGCAAGAAGGACAAAAAGGGCAGCCCACACAAACCGCCTGGTCATGTGATCTTGTAGTTAGAGAGTTTTGAATCTTTTCCCATTAGCTGATGACTGAAGCGCATTGATTCCTCTGCAAGGGTATTCATGAATATGTAGTGTTATTCCAGTGCTGCTTTACGCAGCCTCTTTCTTAAGTGCGACATTTAGCGCTGCTTTTGAAAGGATTGAATGATGCCAGTTTCCATTTCTATCCGTCTTTCTCCTCCCCTCCCGGGTGAGATATTAAAGATGATCTCCGATTTGGCAGCGCTCTTCCTTTTTAAAAGAGAAGCTATTTCAATCTTTTCATTTGTCAATCACAGCTCCGCCACGTCCGGGCCAGGAAATAATTGTCCGCGTCTCCTCTTCCCTGGAGTGGCCGAGCGCTTTTGCATGAGAAAAGAGAGTGAGCTGAGGAGGAGGAGAAGAGAGGTGAGGCTGGAATAGATGCGTGGCTGTATTGTTTTCATCACTAGGTTTTTGTTTACCATGCCAGGAGAGTCGCGGTCCACCGAGGCAATCAGTGAGAATGTCTTCTTACATTTACAAGAGGGTTTCTGTATGTGATGCTGAAGCTTCTGGCAAGAGAAGACCCCTCACTTCAGCACATTCCTAGCTAACAGGGAATGTTCCCATAATTTTCACTATAACGTTCTTTAAGAGCTATGTAAATGTTAGGACAAAAAATTCTTAAAATAACGTTATTAATGGTTACTATACATTCTCGTAATGTTGAGAGAAAATATTCTTAGAACAACATTCTTGGAACGTCCTTTTGACGTTATTATTTGTACTTGATGAATGACCTCTTAATGTTAGAGAAAACGTTCCTTGGATAACATTCTCAGAACGTCCTTATAATGTTATTATTATTTACTGAATGATCTCCTAACGTTATCATAAAACGTTCATGGAACGTCCTCACGATGTAATTTGTACTTGATAAATGTTCTTGTGATGTCGAGAGAAAACGTTGTTAGAACAACATTCATGGAACGTCCTTACGAAGTTATTTTTACATTATGAACATTCTCATAACTTTGAGAGAACATTCTTAGAACAACATTCTCGGAATGAGTTTTTGGAATGTTTGCATAAAATGTCATGAGAACAATTTTATTGAAACGTCCTTAGAGTGTTATTTGTCAAAGTCTAAGTAAATTTTTTGTATAGTACTTTTTATAATACACATTGTTTCAAAGCAGCTTTACTGAAAATCATTGTTACAATGTTTATAATATCTTAATATCTTCATGCCTTATAGTCGCATTTAGCAGCTATTAGATTTCAGCTCGCATCTTAGATGCTACTATTTTTCATGTTGTTATTGGCTGAATATAGACGAGTTTTAGTGGTCCAGTATGACTGTTTGTCACACTGTTTATGCTAACATTATGCCACATTTTGATGCATATCAATATTCATGTAATTAAAATGAATCATGGTGCTGTAAAACTGTCATCTTTCTCTTGACTGGCCATTACCAGAAAACACACATACATCACAATAATATTTACATGTTGACGTGCAAATTTCGCCCATGCATTTGATCTTTAATTTCCTTTTAATATATGCTATTCAAATTTGAAGATGAAATAATTGGAAATGACACACTTATTTTGGCATTTGCATGTTCAGTCTACAGGCGGCAACATACAGAGCATCTAAAGGGACATGGTGAAAGAGATGGCAGTCAATGCTTTTGCATTCTTTTGCAAATTTTTAAAAATGTTTGCGTTCCTCTGAGAAACTTTGCATTTGCTCGCAAAATGTTTGCGTTCCCCCAAGAAACGTTGTGTTCACTCGCAAAATGTTTGCGTTCCCCTGAGTATCTTTGCATTCCCTCGCAAAATGTTTATGTTCTGCTAAGAGACTTTGAGTTTGCTCGCAAAATGTTTGTTCCCCTGAGTATCTTTGCGTTCGCTAGCAAAATGTTTGCGTTCCCCTGAGTATCTGCGTTCCCTCGCAAAATGTTTGTTCCCCTGAGTATCTTTGCGTTCGCTAGCAAAATGTTTGCGTTCCCTTGAGTATCTGCGTTCCCTCGCAAAATGTTTGTTCCCCTGAGTATCTTTGCGTTCCCTCGCAAAAATGTTTGCGTTCCTGAGTATCTTTGCGTTCCCTCGCAAAATGTTTGCGTTCCCCTGAGTATCTTTGCGTTCGCTAGCAAAATGTTTGCGTTCCCCTGAGTATCTGCGTTCCCTCGCAAAATGTTTGCGTTCCCCTGAGTATCTTTGCGTTCCCTCGCAAAATGTTTGCGTTCCCCTGAGTATCTTTGCGTTCCCTCGCAAAATGTTTTCGTTCCCCTGAGTATCTGCATTTCCCTGAGTATCTTTGCGTTCCCTCGCAAAATGATTGCGTTCCCCTGAGTATCTTTGCGTTCCCTCGCAAAATGTTTGCGTTCCCCTGAGTATCTTTGCGTTCCCTCACAAAATGTTTGCGTTCCCCTGAGTATCTTTGCGTTCCCCTGAGTATCTTTGCGTTCCCTCGCAAAATGTTTGCGTTCCCCTGAGTATCTTTGCGTTCCCGGAGAAACTTTGCGTTCCCGGAGAAACTTTGCATTCCCTCGCAAAATGTTTATGTTCTGCTAAGAGACTTTGAGTTTGCTCGCAAAATGTTTGTTCCCCTGAGTATCTTTGCGTTCGCTAGCAAAATGTTTGCGTTCCCCTGAGTATCTGCGTTCCCTCGCAAAATGTTTGTTCCCCTGAGTATCTTTGCGTTCGCTAGCAAAATGTTTGCGTTCCCTTGAGTATCTGCGTTCCCTCGCAAAATGTTTGTTCCCCTGAGTATCTTTGCGTTCCCTCGCAAAATGTTTGCGTTCCTGAGTATCTTTGCGTTCCCTCGCAAAATGTTTACGTTCCCCTGAGTATCTTTGCGTTCGCTAGCAAAATGTTTGCGTTCCCTTGAGTATCTGCGTTCCCTCGCAAAATGTTTGTTCCCCTGAGTATCTTTGCGTTCGCTAGCAAAATGTTTGCGTTCCCCTGAGTATCTGCGTTCCCTCGCAAAATGTTTGCGTTCCCCTGAGTATCTTTGCGTTCCCTCGCAAAATGTTTGCGTTCCCCTGAGTATCTTTGCGTTCCCTCGCAAAATGTTTTCGTTCCCCTGAGTATCTGCATTCCCCTGAGTATCTTTGCGTTCCCTCGCAAAATGATTGCGTTCCCCTGAGTATCTTTGCGTTCCCTCGCAAAATGTTTGCGTTCCCCTGAGTATCTTTGCGTTCCCTCACAAAATGTTTGCGTTCCCCTGAGTATCTTTGCGTTCCCCTGAGTATCTTTGCGTTCCCTCGCAAAATGTTTGCGTTCCCCTGAGTATCTTTGCGTTCCCGGAGAAACTTTGCGTTCCCGGAGAAACTTTGCATTCCCTCGCAAAATGTTTATGTTCTGCTAAGAGACTTTGAGTTTGCTCGCAAAATGTTTGTTCCCCTGAGTATCTTTGCGTTCGCTAGCAAAATGTTTGCGCTCCCCTGAGTATCTGCGTTCCCTCGCAAAATGTTTGTTCCCCTGAGTATCTTTGCGTTCGCTAGCAAAATGTTTGCGTTCCCTTGAGTATCTGCGTTCCCTCGCAAAATGTTTGTTCCCCTGAGTATCTTTGCGTTCCCTCGCAAAATGTTTGCGTTCCTGAGTATCTTTGCGTTCCCTCGCAAAATGTTTACGTTCCCCTGAGTATCTTTGCATTCGCTAGCAAAATGTTTGCGTTCCCTTGAGTATCTGCGTTCCCTCGCAAAATGTTTGTTCCCCTGAGTATCTTTGCGTTCCCTCGCAAAATGTTTGCGTTCCCCTGAGTATCTTTGCGTTTGCTCGCAAAATGTTTGTTCCCCTGAGTATCTTTGCGTTCGCTAGCAAAATGTTTGCGTTCCCCTGAGTATCTGCGTTCCCTCGCAAAATGTTTGCGTTCCCCTGAGTATCTTTGCGTTCCCTCGCAAAATGTTTGCGTTCCCCTGAGTATCTTTGCGTTCCCTCGCAAAATGTTTGTTCTGCTAAGAGACTTTGAGTTCGCTCGCAAAATGTTTGTTCCCCTGAGTATCTTTGCATTCGCTCGCAAAATGTTTGTTCCCCTGAGTATCTTTGCGTTCCCTCGCAAAATGTTTGCGTTCCCCTGAGTATCTTTGCGTTCCCTCGCAAAATGTTTGCGTTCCCCTGAGTATCTTTGCGTTTGCTCGCAAAATGTTTGTTCCCCTGAGTATCTTTGCGTTCGCTAGCAAAATGTTTGCGTTCCCCTGAGTATCTGCGTTCCCTCGCAAAATGTTTGCGTTCCCCTGAGTATCTTTGCGTTCCCTCGCAAAATGTTTGTTCTGCTAAGAGACTTTGAGTTCGCTCGCAAAATGTTTGTTCCCCTGAGTATCTTTGCATTCGCTCGCAAAATGTTTGCGTTCCCCTGAGTATCTTAGCGCTCCCTCGCAAAATGTTTGTGTTTCCCTGAGTATCTTTGCGTTCGCTCGCAAAATGTTTGCGTTCCCCTGAGTATCTTTGCGTTCCCTCGTAAATTGTTTATGTTCTACTAAGAGACTTTGAGTTCGCTCGCAAAATGTTTGCGTTCCCCTGAGTATCTTTGCGTTCCCTCGCAAAATGTTTTCGTTCCCCTGAGTATCTGCATTCCCCTGAGTATCTTTGCGTTCCCTCGCAAAATGATTGCGTTCCCCTGAGTATCTTTGCGTTCCCTCGCAAAATGTTTGCTTTCCCCTGAGTATCTTTGCGTTCCCTCACAAAATGTTTGCGTTCCCCTGAGTATCTTTGCGTTCCCCTGAGTATCTTTGCGTTCCCTCGCAAAATGTTTGCGTTCCCCTGAGTATCTTTGCGTTCCCGGAGAAACTTTGCGTTCCCGGAGAAACTTTGCATTCCTTCGCAAAATGTTTGCATTCCCTTGAGTAGATCGCAAAGAACACAAAAGTTTTGCGAGAGAACGCAAAAGCATCTACTTATGTTTCCTCCCATCTCATACTTTTTCCACCACCATGTCCCTTTAGGAACTCCATAGGAACAAGATATGTTGTTGCTAGCAAATCAGTTCTGTTATTGATGCTGATACGTGAACAAGATGTACACTACTGTTCAAAAGTTTGGAGTCAGTATGATTTGTTTAAAATAAATGAGTACTTTTATTCATTAAAGTCTTATTAAATTTACCAAGAGTGACAGTAAAGTATGGAGCCCTGCACATGACATACGGTAAAAAAATATGCATATTGTGGCCACAAATCGTTCCCACAACTTTTTGTTCACTTAAAAATTACTTAATTCCGTGATGTTGAAAGTATGTGAACAAATTATGTTTTTTCACTTAATTTATTCATGTGGGACTGATGTACATGATTAAATCACATTTTATTTTTCAGTGTAGGTCAAAAATGTATTAACTTGATTTAACATTTGGTACAAATTGCAGAAAGCAATATAGAAATTCAAATGAGCCATTTCTCAAACTATAGCAATTGTTTGATTTGTTACAGATGTAGCTGTCCAAAGTTATATTTAGATAAAGATAAAGTTGCTTATGAGTTGTAAATGGTCTCTATAAGTTTCAGGTGTTTTCTACACAGGTTCTAAGTGCTAACGTTTCATTTTCGAGAGATGTGCACTGTGTTTCCCTCCCTTGACAGCATCTCAGAGCCGCTTTTGTAATTCCAAACCAGTGCGCAGCTGTTTCTAAAACACACAAACATGTTGGATTAATCAGTGCTCTTATATTCATAAGCACGACGAGCTCTATTAATTCTATATGAGTGTCTATCCAGAAGAGTCTGTGTGTGTAATGTTAAGCACCTGTATGCATGCTATGAAATATTGATGTGCATTGTGTTGGTATCTGTTTAATGAGCAGCTCAGGGGTTTGTTTAGTAGCCTGAAGGCTGGATGCTGTACTGATGAACAGAATTGGAAACCTTCCCCAACAGCTCTCATCTCTTCTGATCCGTTCTTAGAGTTAATCTAGAGGGGTGCAACTTTGAGTCATGAGACTTAAGCGAGCTCTCGAGACCCCTGCTGATGTCTGTTGGCTCCCAAATACTTGAGCTGCAAGCAGCAGTTCTTCATATCGGCCTCTGTTTATTTCCTACGTAACGTGAGTGATATTGTGCTGTTCAGAGGCACAGGCTCATAACATCTTTTAGGAAATGAAAAATAGAGAGTGTATTATCTGGCTTTATCAGCGCTGTGCTGTTGCCTGGCCTTGATCCAACTTATCTCCAGTGTGCTGCGCCGAGGTCATGTTTATGATGTTTTCGGTAACTCCGGGGGGAAAAATTATTTCAGATTCTTAGAGTTTTACTAGACCATTATATCTAGTAAACTTGGATAAGAAAACATTTAGGAAATTATAGTAGAAGATAATAGGATATTTAAAAGTTTGGTTTAAGAGTGTTTCTTCAACTATGAGCACTTTTATAATTTCTTTGTATTAAATGATGGCCACATTAAAGTGTAACAATACAAAGTGGGTTGAAAATCAGCAATGTCGATTGAAAATGAACATTGCTTACTTGTTCTCCTTGTTACCTGGACCGAGAAATTCAGATTTATTTGTCAGCAAAAGTCCGCCGGATGGAGCATTTTGCCGTTTCCTTGACTTTTGACAGCTCCAGGGCTTTTGTGAAAACGTCTCAGGTTACGAATGTAACCAGGGTTCCCTGAGAACAGGGAACGAGACTCTGCGTTTGCAACGCTATGGGGAAACGTCACGTGACTCGGTGTTCGAAAGCCAACTATCCAATAACTCCAAATCCTATTGGCCGGCGACAGCCTATGACGTCATACAGGCGCGACCCGGAAGTATAAAAGGGGGCGCCTGGGGAAGCAGTCATTATCCATCGTCTTGAGGGACTGTTCAGCAGGCAGCCCGATGTATGGCAAGAAAACGCAGAGTCTCGTTCCCTGTTCTCAGGGAACCCTGGTTACATTCGTAACCTGAGACGTTCCCTTTCGAAAGGGAACTTCTACTCTGCGTTTGCAACGCTATGGGGAACGATATACCCACGCCGCCATGCTTGAGGAGAATGCCTGCCAAGAAAAATGGCTGAGACAAAGGCTCCAGAGCAGTAGAAACTGCTTGGCAACTCTCCCTCGGGTCACACCAGGCTGTCAGTGACAGCATTACCTTCGGCCAACAGCCCAAGCTGAACTCCACGAAGGACCTCCTCAAAGGCCCTACGGAAGGTGCTAAGGCGTCTGGAACCAACCTTTCTAGAAGAAAAAGTGGTCCCTTCAAGGGAATGTGGCCAAGGAACCAAAGGGAACCTCGGCCAGTCACTAGAGGGGAACGAAGTCACCCCCAAAGCCACCAGGGAGGCCGACCTAGTCTGACCTGAGACAAACTCAGTCTGGGCCAACCCTGTCTGAATACAGAGCCTCCTAACACGCATTCTTCACAGAAGATAGTAAGTAAGAGTGACTGCAAAGAGGCAGAAACAAACTCAAACCCACGCGTAGAGACGGGCATCCTGGAGAGCAGAACTCAGCTAAGTGCTATGAACCCTCGTATTGAGGGGAGTATAATCCACTCATCCTAGGATCTACCCAGTGCTTAATTAACGCACTGAGGAGGCCGTGCGCTACAGAACCCTGATGCAGGGGAGCACAAACCAGCCTGATGCTGGATCCTTAAGAGGAGGCCTGATTAAGGCCTACCCCATGACCAGCTTAGGGAGCTAAGCACTATTACAAACATAACCCTAAAAGGGAAGTACGAAACTCACCTAACAGGTAGACCATGCGATGGGCACATACTCATGGAGGCTGAAAGAGGCCTACAGCATGATAGAGTTAAGTGAATAACAGAAGTCAAACAGAAAGTGGCCCGGCTTTCTTTCCGGGGTAGGAAGATGACTTCAATGGCAGCCTAAGAGGCTGCAAAGTGCCCACATGACAATCCACCCAACACGATCCACCGAGCAGTGTACTCATTAAAAACAGCTTTTACTCTCTAAAGCAAGAGGAGTACAGCGTACGCCAGCATGCATTAAGGAAGGCCTGGAGGGGCCTATAACCTCAACAGACACGTGGCATCAGCTCGTGGCAGTGTTTAGGCCCAAAGGACGATAAACAACCAGACAAAAGGAGGTTGGTTTATCACTTAGGCCTCTGGCCAACAGAAGTGTATAAAGATAACTCTCAAAGAGAAATACACCCAAACATACTCCAGTGTGTTAAAACTAGGCGGCCCGTAGGCCTAGCAACCTCTAATACACACGGCGTAGTCTTGTGGCCGTTTCTAGGAGCACAAAAGATCCACCCTAGGCGCTAGGTGGCCCTTAGCTCAACTAGAATAGGACTCAGGGAGGCAGATATAGGTAAAAAACAACCTTCAGTAAGGTTTTGCTGCCAAACCAACCTGAGGGGCTAGCCACTCGAAATACTCGGTAAAAAGCACCTTGTCACCCTCACAGCGAGAGGAGTATATAACTGAACTCCACATATTACACCGGAGGCCGAAGTAGGCCTGCCTTAGTAAACACGTGGCATCAGCAAGTGGCTACCATAACCATACCACCCAGAGGCCATGTATTAACAGTGTCATGATTAACACATGAAAAACACTGCCAAACACCGAGAACAGGCCTGTTAGGGCCTATCCGTCAGTGATGGGGTGTGGCCGACGGTGGCATGGTTTCCCAGGCATCCTGCCAACAAGTCGACTAGAAAAAGGAGGCCTAAAGGGGCCTCCATTCCAGTAACAGGTGGCGATCAGCCTACTCACAGGTTAAAACACAAATTGTGCCAAACGTAAACTAAAAAGGAGGCCTGAAGGGGCCTGCCAATTCAATAACACGTGGCTACAGCTCGTGAATTAAAGTGAACCAAGCTACAGGGAACCAGCTGTAACCCAAAAAGCTATGGGAAGCTAACTGCAACCTGCGCTAGGCTACACATTCCAACAGGCAATGTACCCTAAATACACATTTTGACTAAAGGGAACCAAACAAAGCCAACATGGTCTAAGGAAGGCTAATATAAGCCTACTACCTCAGACAGACACGCGGCATGGCCTGTGGCAGCATAAACCTGTGAAAATATGTGAGCACATTATGATCAGTTAAACAGTATAGTAGAACAACCGCTAACTAGAAGGAGGCCGAATATCATAAGGCCTACAATCCGAGTTATAAGCAGTATAACCGTTAACCAGACCACTAAAAAAGGGAGCTAATAGATACCAGTTTTCTTCAACAAAGTGGCACTAACTACCCTGAATATGCAATCCAACAGGTGATGCACCCAGTGACAAGGACCTCAGACTGGAGAGTACAAGTCACCAAATACTCAAAACAAAGGCCTACTTTCACAGCAAAGGGCCTACTGTTATGAGAGCAGGTGCCAACCTGTGGCAGCATAGGCTCACATACAGTGTAGGGCAAAAATCTTGAACCCAAAGTAACACAAACTTTGATCTACATGCTGTTTTTTTTTTTTTTTTTAAAAAGAAAAACACTTCCCTCACAGATCCTCAAATCTGATCTAAACCCCAGAGGACAGGAGCTAAAAACTAGCAACGTCAACTCAAACTTGATAAAACAAATTATCAAGTGGCTCAGAAGAAAGTTATTCCTTTTAGCATGAAAGTTCTAGAAAGTGGGGCCAAGCACACACCTGCATAACTTATCTACGCAAAGATAAGGGCCTACCACCTGAGGAACAGCATAAGGGAGTCAGAAAACAGTCTACAACCTAGCTGTAAAACTCAAATTGCACCTACACCAGCAAGGGGATAATTGGGCGTACAGCCTAACAACTCCCTCGGGAGGAAAACCAGAACTAGGAAACAAATCCTGAAAGGATAGTGAATACATATGGGGTTACTTCATATATCACATCACCTAGCTCTAGCCTGGCTGCCAAGTTATAGGCCTATTTTCTTTATTATATACAACAGGCACCATAACAAACAGCCTGATCTCCACTTCTAAATCTCATGATGAGAAAAATAAAGTGAAGCTCAAAGCTGAAAAGTCAGGCGGCCGGTCAGGGCCGCCGTAGACATACAAACTGAAGCAATGAGTGCCAACTCAAACTATACTGAAAATAGCCGAGAGGCTACTCAACATAGAGAGAAAACTAAGCAGCAGCCATTCTGTGACCTGCTTAGTCAGTCTCAACATTCCAGTTTTGCCCAAAAAACCCCTACAAATTCTATATCTCAATGTACATTCACTGTGACATGTTCAGAAAATATACAGGAACGACACAAAGTCAACATTTAAGAAATGAAATCTGACTCTGTCTTACCTTCCTGTGGCTCGAAGACCAAAGACTGCTCCTTTACAAACATGGGAAGGAAAACATCCATGGTTCTAGAAGCCCAAAGAACCCTTTCACTATCAAGCCAGAAGGCGGGCCTCCAGAAAAAATCATCATAAGCCCAGCCGTCAGCCTGACTGTTCAGAGGTGTCACCTGAACATACAGTAGTAATTAAAAAACGGATCTGAGTGGAATGCAACTCTTAAAAGCTGCTGAGCGCGCCCTCGCCTTCAGCAGATCAGCCTGGTATGCCTGCAACACTACCATAGTGTGTAAAGCCACACCAGCCTGACCCGCAGCAGCATATGCTCTGCCGTTCAGACGAGATGTCTGTTTAAGGGGTCTGGACGGCAAAACTGGAGCTTTTAGTGTCGGTGCTCTGCCCATGACGAGATAGCTGGCAAACATCTCGTCAATGGGCGGCAGCGACACATACCCATGCTGGCCCAATCCATCCACATCAGCGAGATTCCCTCGCCGATGCGGATGAACTCTGGCCGAGCATGGGTTCGTCCATGCCTTCCCGATCTCAACGTGGAGATCCGGAAAAAATGGAAGGCTCACTGGAGTCACGGGGTAGTGGTCGGAAAGAAAAATGTTCGTCAAGTCTGCCGCGAATAGTTTTTTTTTTTTTTTTTCTCTCACGCGCCCACACGGCAGCTGCAGTCTGCCAGCAGCGCGTTCCACAACCTCCAGTAACTCGGCATATGCTGGGCCAGGAGACTTGGAGAAAGAAGAAAAAGCCACTTCTTCCTCCTCCATTGCCTCCTGCCCACGGGGGCTATCAGCCAGAAGAACACTCGCTCCCGGATCCGATGATGTCAAAGATAAGACATCATCATCATCCAGGAGCTCATCCCCGCCAGCCGCCACCGGAGGCTGAGAGACCATAACACCTCTCTCAAACTCGGCAGCGAGCTCCATCTGCGAGCCCCATGAGTGCAGCCGCCGCTCTGCCTCGGCACGAGCAGGGCCGGACCGACCAGGCGCAGATGTTGACGCCTCATCCCTCGAGGAGAGGGCCAGACGAGAACGGAGCGTTCTCATAGGAAGACGCTCACAATTCACACAGACAGCGCCCTCCAGCACCATCCGTGCGTGTTCTTCTCCCAAACAATAGACGCATAGGGTGTGCGAACCCTCCGTTAAAAACCTCAGGCATGGATCCACACACTTCCTGAAATGTTTCTCTTTGCCCTCAGACATAACAGAGACATACTCTATGAAGAGTATATTCGATAATGGCAGTCGACACAAACAGTCCCGAAAGACGATGAGATAATGACTGCTTCCCCAGGCGCCCCCTTTTATACTTTTATACTTATACGCCTGTATGACGTCATAGGCTGTCGCCGGCCAATAGGATTTGGAGTTATTGGATAGTTGGCTTTCGAACACCGAGTCACGTGACGTTTCCCCATAGCGTTGCAAACGCAGAGTAGAAGTTCCCTTTCGAAAGGGAACTACAGATTATACTTTTTTGTATCTCCGCGCACGGACAGTCTGATCAGAAGAGGGTTATTAACAGAATGGTTATTATCACTGAATACGGTATCATACTTTGTCTACTCTTTAAACATTATTATGGTGAAAATGGAACACTATGGCAACAGCTCTCTTGTACGTGACAGCGTTTTGCTTTAGGGGGAACTGACAGAATGGCAGTTTCCCTTCCGTTTAGCTTAAAACACGGTGTTCAATCCAGTTTGAAATGGTGACTACAAACACTGAGGTTTTTCAGATTTTCCATCGCAGTGTTCTCTTTGTATTTATGACTATTTGCAGCTTTTAGCCACTGCCTACTGCCTACAACACTCTGGATCCTTCACTGGAAACTCACTCCCTCTAAATTAGTCTTAGAATTAGTCTTAAAATTTGTCTTTAGTCTTTGAATTCTTGCACTGGGAACAATACAAGTCGACACCATTATGACTAAAAGTTTGCTAAGAAGTATTCCCTACTAAAGCAAGGCGGTATTTGACTCTGGTAAGCATATCTCTAGCAGACTGGTGGGAGTGGCCCTGGATGGCAACATGCCCAGTGCATTATGGGTTTTCATACCTATTTGGCAAAAGGGAAGACAACAACCTTTTTCTCCGTTTTGTTATGTAGTCGGGTAACACAGATTTTCTTTTTTCCCCCAACTTCTACTGCATAGGCAGCCAAGTTTTATTGAAAGTCTTTTGCCAGCGGTGAAGTACCCTTTTAAAATGGTCTTGAAATGTTTTCATAAGGACTTCATTATTAATTTTACCTACTTTTCAAATGCCTTGTATAGAATTTATTGTTGTACATCTTTTCGATCTTAAACAGGGTTATTATTGTCAACTAAAATTAAAACTAAAACTATTTTAATTAATTGAAATTAGTCTAAAATAAAATAAATAGGATTAAATCTATAAATATAAAAATAAAAATATAAAAACAATAAAATATTGTATGAAAAAATAATTTCTGTAAAAGTACTACAATTATTAAAACTAAAATGGAAATAAAATGAATCAAAGCTAAATAGACATAATAATAATAATAATAAACTAAACAAAACCTTATTAAAACAAACTAAAATTAAATTGAAAACTGAAAATATAATAAATTAATAGTATATAAATAATCGTAAAATAATAAAATCCATAAAAGAATATGAATTATTAAATTTTATAGCTTTGCAAATCTAATCAAAGAGTGTCAAAAATATAAACTATTTCAGTGTCATGTGAAAAGTATTTATATCAATAACTGTCCACAGCTGACTGTCCTTTAGTGGTGGCATTATTTCCACCCCCACAGTTTTGCTACTAATAAAGGTGTTTTTTTGTTTTTTTAAAGGTTAATGTTCTTCCAGTAGTTACCAAGGAAACAGCATTGTCAGTGAAGTGCTTGAGATTAAATGAGACATGGGATGTGTCAAGAAAAAGAAAAGAAAAATCAAAGTAAATATAAACTGAAATGAATATTTTTTTTTTTTAATTTTTTTTTTTATAGAATGTCATCTCCAATCAAGCTGTATTTTTTCAGGTTATGCAAAAGTATGAAAATTGTGTGTATTTAAGATGTGTGCTTATGAAAATAGCCTTAGCAGAACAAAGGAGTTCACCGTTTGACATAGTTAGTAAGTGAAGTAAATAATCTAGTGTGAAAAGTGTGTTTTAAGAGCGTTTTCTCCCACAAGGCCCGATGTGCATGTAGTTGAAGAAACACCCTTAAACATAATCCCTGCCACTTAGTCTTTCCGACTCCCTCGACTGTTTCGTTTGCACAACAAGTAATGCATTTTGCGGTAAATTAATCTTATTGTAATCATTGTTGTCATCGCCTTTGTGGAGTCTCGGGATTCACATTGCCGTCTGAAAGATTATCTTGATTTGCAGTCTTACCTCTGCCGGTGTAGTCGCCCGCAGAATCTTTAATTAAAGGAGATGTTCCCAATGCACCGAACACAAGTTTACTTGATCAATGACTCGAGTGCAAACACATTAAAATGCAGCCAGAAAACACATTTTCACTATCTCACCTCGTATCTATATCTCATTTGTTGTCTTATTGTCTCTCTCGCTCCCTCTCTCTCAGAAACGCTCCCAAATAACCATAGATGCTCTTGAGCAAAAATCGTCCAAACAAAAAAGCAAAAAAAAAATCTTTCTAATAATTCTGTCCAGTGCAGCATGTCATATTGTAATTGACGGCCATCTGTATGATTTTTAATTTTATTTAAATTGACTTATAATGGTATTACAAAAATTGTTCCTCTGACTGAAAAACAAAAGCCATTCAGAGCAAGTACATATTGGGCTATTTTTTTTAGCTATACTGACCAGCCCAATTTCATAGCCCTCTTAAAGCACACTCCACAAATTTGAACTTCAGGACGACATTGGCTTTATAGCAGCAGAGATGCAGTGCTGACAAAGACAAAACAGTGCTGAAACGTTATTGGCCCGCTTCCCGAATCAGAAGGTCTGAAGGATGTTGAGGATGAGAAATTCACAGATCAGAGATGAGATTCAGAAGAGGTTACAGTAGACGCCACCATAGTACTGCAATTATTTTTGAAATCTGCCGTTTATGCACATGCCAAACACACACACGCAACATGTCAAGGCGTGAATTTTATTGTGTGCCATCTTTAATGCACAGATAAAATGTGGTATAAACACCCTCAGCATACAAGCTTACACAGAGACCGTTTTGTTTGCCGTATTATATACAGGTGTGTGTGTGTGTGTGTATATATATATATTATATTACAGTAACTATATTAATATGTAATTATATACAGATATACAGTGTTGAGGGTTACAAGTAACGTTATCAGTAATCAGATTACTTTTTTCAATTTAAGTAATGCATTACTTTTAAATTTACAACAAATTATCTGAGTTACTTATTCAAAAATACGTAACTCAAGTTACTGTTTTCCCATGTATTGACTGACAGCTCTTCTGTCCCCATGTTGAGAGAAATCAGGAGTAAGTGCAGAGGTGCTGTGTGTGCCATGACCTTCATTTAGGGCTGAAACGATTAGTCGACATTATTGAAAACATATGACAAATATTTTTGTTTGTTGAATAGTCTTTTGATCTCATATGATCTATTTGAAGGGCCTGCAATAACGCAGTTTGACCAGTGGGGCGCTGTAGCGCAATACTGTAATGCAGCCCCGTCCCGGATCAAATCCAATAGAAGAAGACCCGGTGCTTCGGAGTACATAGTGCAAACAAAGTCATATCCGTAAAATGTGGGAGTTTAACATAGCATAAAATATAACGTTTAGCATAACTACAACAAATGCTGTCATGCAGGGCCACCAACTCTCATTCAAACTCACTGTTCGCCACACGTCCATTTTCTTACACAGTGAAAGATACATAGCAGAGCATAGAGGACACAGAGAGCGTGCCAACAGATAAGACAGATCAGGTTACTTTTGATATAAAACAAAGTTTTAAGTTTTTAAATTCTGTTAATTGTACTCCAGATTTAAACAATATATGTGGTTTTGGCGCTCTTTAGTGACAGATCGCTGTAGCGCCTCAGGTCAAGTGGCACGTGAACCTATTATCTCTTCCTCTTTTCTGCTATTACAGCATGAAATAAACATGAATGAATATTAAAAAAGAATGTTGAAAGATACAGTACAATTTGCTAAAAATGAATCCAGCTCTAATGTAATCACTTAATCAGAGTTTCAGCCACAGAAAGACTGCAATAAAACAGCTTGCAAAGAAATGTCACAAAATGTTACATTTACCTCAGGAAAGCCATTCAGTGACCATAAACTCGATAGTTAGTAAAAAAAAAAAAAAAAAAAAAAAAAAAAAAAATCGAGCATTTTTCAGAAATTTTTGCTTATACTGTATCATAATCATATTTTTTACTCTTATTATAAAGTTATTATTCCCAGATATAATAAAAACATAGTACGTCATTTTAAAAGTATTTTTAACAAATTAATTAAAAATACACGTTCAAAAGCTAAAGTGATTTCCTTGTTTTAATTATTAGTTAAAGTATAACTCAGTATTTTAACTAATTGCTAGTGGAATAATGAAACAAAGCATACTAATTAACCAGGATAATAATTGATGATTAGTCGATTAATCGTTCCAATAATTGGTAGATTAATTGATTATCAAAATAATTGTTTGTTGCAGCCCTACCTTCATTGATCCAATTCAACCATACTAATAAGCAAAAATGCAAAAAACTAACAATACTAGCAGAAACGTTCAAAAACCTTTTCTTCGGAGATCTAGAATGGCAGCACAGCTGAAAGGTTTGTTTGAGCTGCGCCCTCTACTGTACAGGAGTGAATTTGAATTTCCTTCAGCCTGAGGCTTATTCATTTCACTTTTGGTGTGAAAGGGCCTTTACATTTGCCAAAATATATTTTTTTGTTGTTGTTATAAAAACAAACAAACAGCCCAGATGAGGAAAAGTAACACAAAAGTAACATGTAACATTACTTTTCATAAAAAGCAACGCAGTTAGTTACTTTTTTTAGGGAGTAACGCAATATTCTAGCGCAATTTTTTTTTTTTTTGGGAAGTTGAATACAAAATGCATTTGCCTCATCAAGTGCAGGCTTGTCAGTTTGAATAGGAGTGACGCTTGTGACTTTGACACAGTAAATATGGCACCTCAGATGTGTGTGTGTGTGTGTGTGTGTGTGTGTGAAGTGTCAGTATCAGACGGGTTCCTCATGCTTCTATCTGTCCTTCACATTAATGTCACGCTGTCATCTCACTGACGTCCGCAGTGACAGAGAGACAGACAGAGATAGAGAGATAACACAGGTCATCTGTTTGTCCCTGTGTGCTAAACAATGTGACTGACTGCTTTCAGAACTTTTGCCTATATTATAGTTGTTTCTGTGAATCTCTGATTATGTCACTTTAATTTAAAGGAATAAAGTTTAAAATTTCATGGTCTCCCACAAACACATGTATATGGCCTGATTTATGGGATGATAGGGGAATTAGTTCACGTCTGTTAAGCGATACAGAGATTGATTCTGCTGAAATACCGTCTGACTGAGCTGATGGTTTAAATGTTCGTTCACTAATGAGGCAGAGAATCTTTAGAGCGACTATATGATGAGTAATGTTCAATAATACACGCTCTACTGAGAGTCTCTCAGCACAGGACTTCAGCCTACACACTGAAAACCCTTATACCGCACAGAAGATCAGATAAATATAACCTGCTGACAGGAGCAGCATATGTGGTGATTAGTATGTTGGACTCAGGAATACAAACAAAAGCTTAAAGAAGCCATATTATGCCCTTAGTAGTCTTGATTTTGTTTTGGGGCTCTACTAGAATAGGTTTTCATGCTTGAATGTCAAAAAAACACATTGTTGCAGCACCTCTCTTCCCAGTCTGTCAGTAACGCTTTGTTTATTTCCGGTCTCTATGAAGCTCGTCCTTCCAAAATGTGTGATGTGCTCTGATTGGTCGACTGGAAGAGTGTGTTGTAAATATATAATATATTTATATAAATATGTAATATATTTGTCCTGGTTTTTAATTTTTGTAATTTTTTTCTTTTTAATTTTATTGTACAGCACTGTGGTCAACTATGCTGTTTTATTATGTGCTCTATAAATAAAGTTGGAGTTATGTTTGATCAACTGCTTCAAGTGTGTTTGGGAAATGTCACGCCTCGTACCATAACCACGAGTTTCAACACACTACCAAGGCAACCCAACCAGGCCTCACCCCTTTATTTTGCTTATGCCTTGGGTTTGAATTATTTAAATGAGGAATATCGTGACGTGTTCTTTCCTGATAGAAAACTCAAGGCTACAATGGAGGCATTTCAGGGAGTTCAGAAACAGTGCACACTGATCTAGAGAATAACTCCCTTTGGAGTGACTTTCATAACTGCAATATAAAAAAAATGCAGAGTTTAACTGCACAATGGCTGCTAAAAATGACAACAAAGCCAGCAAAGATTGCAGTTCAGTCTGCATGTTATTGTTTACATGGTTGTCAAGGAAACGCAGAGCAAGCGTGGGCAGCCACACCATAGTTTTCAAAAGTCTCCATTTTGGACCATTTACAGTGAAACGCAACCTCCGCGTTTTCAAACTAAAACGGGCTTTGCAGCATTTTCGAAAGTCTCAGTTTTCGACGGTTGGAAACGCCGGAGTAGTGTAAACGACAGGCTTAACCGTAGAAAAAGTTATGCGTTTTAAAATGAAAACGCACTTAGGCTAGGTTGTTCCGTCAGCTAAAATGGTGCTAATCAGCCTGAATGTCTTGGTAGTTCTTGGTAGTATTTTAGTTTTAAATTTTCTGTTTAATTTGAATGAATGCTGCTGCATTTTTATTTTATTTTATTTATTTACTTACATAAAATTACCTTGCATTACCTTACAGATGTCACTGAAATATCACAGTGATTGCATACCATGGTCATATTTTGATGTACTTTCTGCTTGCAAGTTCACAGGAAAGCATGTATATGAGAAGTAGAATGCTGTGAGCATCAGTTTTGTTTAAGCTGGTTTTGGCATGCATCTCTAATTCAAAGTCAGCATCTTATCTCTAAAATATTTAACATATTTTATATTTTAATGTATACATTTAATGGCTTTATTTCAGTATATGTTTTTAAATCAGTCATTTTCAGTTTTATTTTTTTAGCATGGAGTAATATTACTGTTTGAACACATATATGCCGATTTCTAAACTGCAGCATTGTGGTGTATCATCATGTATGAATCTGTTCTCCTGGTGCTGCTGCAGTATCAGATGAACTGTGGGAGGGTCAGGCATTGATTGGCCCATTGAATCTTTCAGCCCAAGCGGGGCTTCGATCTGTATGGATTGTGGGTAGGCTGTGTGGATGGTGGGATGGGGGGTCTTTTATCGGGTGGAGAGTTACGGTCTTTTGTGTTTCTGATCATTAATCACGCTGTCACCAGGGTGTCATCCTGTCCGGCTCTATATACACACACACACACACACACACACACGCACACACACACACACACACACACACGCACACACACACACACACACGCACACACACAGGTGTTATCCAGCAAAACTTGCGCCGACACTCTCTCTTTGGCAGAACATTCTCTTTTTTTTTTTTTTGGCAGACCACACACATAAGCCTTGTGTAATCACTTCATCTGTCCTTGGAGTAGATCAGATAGTGAACAGAGGAGGGCCGGCCCACCCTGTTGCAAAATGACATCCCGAAGTGGATGCCACTTAACACTGTCCACAAGAAAAATATAGAATATAGGGTCAGACAGTCTTAAAGTGATAGTGCACTCTAAAGTAAAAAATAAAAATGTTGTCATCATTTACTCATTTTTATGTTGTCTTTCTTTTGTGGAAGACAGAAGATGTTGTTTAGCAGAATGTCCAAGCTGTGCTTTTTCATGCAATGAAATTAGATGGTGACCATGACTGTCAATCTCCAATAACGAACCATAAAATTACAACAAACTGGGTTTGTATGTTCTTGAAAACTTGTAAATGTCAGGATATTCCAACTGTGTGATTTCCTAGCTTGGAGATGTCATGGTCAGTAATTATATCTTAAAAGGTCATGGAAAATGGTAGAAATTTCTATAGTCAATATACATTTTTCTAGTTCTATAGCTCATTTATGGACACATTTCATTTTTGTTTTTATTTATTTTAGATAGTGTTTGTCGTTAACGAATCATTGATTGTTGTACAATGCCAGAGATTATATTAAATAAATACACTTATTTAAATTAAATTAATTATTTACTAGATATTTAACTTAATATTAAAAATATGTACTTAAAATAGAATTTTAATAATTTATTTATTATTTTTAAGTTTACATGATGCTGTTGTGTTTGTTATGTAAGGGCTAATATATGTAGTGGAAAATGACACATTTATGCAACAGAAAATATCTATATATATATTACAGATATCACTGAATAATCAATTCTGAAATATCACACCTGTCTCTAACAGCGCTAGGTTTTAAACTTAAAAAAATAAAGGATGTCTTTGGCTAGAAATACTCTTTGTAAGTGTGATTTGAAATAAAATGTTTCATCAGAAATGTGGCTAGAAAAGTTGTGTTAATTCATTAGTCAGTTAGCTTTATGTGAGGAAATGATTGAAATTTAAAGAAATAGTTTGCTCAAAAACTAAAAAAAAATGTGGTCTATTCTGACCATAGTGTTGCCCCTGCTTAAAAAGTCATCATACAGGTTTTGAAACAACTTTAAAGTGAGTAAATGATGACATCATTTTTTCCATTTCTTACTAAGTCATTATTCACTGAAAGCTCTTGCTATCCATTCTTGTCTTTGTTTACATGTGAATGACAGACTTTTCATTTTTGGGGTGAACTATCTCTTTAAGAGCAAATACATCCACCAATTTCTGATACGGTGAAAGAATTATTAGTCAGTCTTTTGCTGAGATGTAATATTCAACTCCTGCATTCATGTGACCAGAGTATAGCACTTTAATTGGAACTGTAAGCCAACGTGGCATTTTGAGGCATTTGTGCGCTATTTTGTCTGTGTGTGTGTGTGTGTGTAGGCCTTCACAGCTGTTGTGAGGTAAAGGGCAGCCCGTCTTCACCCTCACAGAGAAACGCTGACAGTGCACGTGTCACAGAGTCAAGGTTACACGTCTGTGCGTTTGCTGGCATCACCCGTTTCTCAAGCAGAGCATTACTTATTTATACTGCCTATTTATTTGTCTAATAGGTTTTTATTCCTCTCTGATGACTCAGTAATCATCAGGAATCCCTCTGAGACACTGAGATCAATAAGTAGACAGAAGACAAAGACAAGTGGCACGTGGCACATGTCACGTGTGTAAAAACTAGTATTTTCTTTCAAGCGATCATCGTTTATTTTTTCTTTTACCCATATAAAGATTTTATTGCTCAGATGTTGTTCTCTCATAACTCAGAGATCTCAGTTCTGTTTCTTTTAAGCACTGCCTTAAAGGGACAGTTCACCCAAAAATGAAAATATGGTTATCATTTACTTAACCTTTCGTTCTAAACTAAACTTACTTTCTTCTACGAACACACAAGAAGACATTTGTCCATAAAAATGAAATTATAACAGATGGTATAATGAAAGTCAATGAGGCCCAAAACAACATTGGATGTGGATTGTAGATAACTACTAAAAGTGTGTGGCGGTGGCGCACGAAGTGGTGTTGGTGGCACCACGGAGGAAAATTCCCTCCTCGAAAAATTTCTAAGTCGGAAAAACGAGTTGCGTGTTGAATCATCCATGGCCCCGTGCTTCCATCCCCTGTGCCGGGGGAGGTGGCCCGTCGCTGGGCGCGGTCGAATCGGTGGGCGTTGTGGAGGAAAGCGATTGGCGCAGAAATGAAAAACTATGGCCATCGCGGTCTCGGGGAGGGAGGATGTCCCGAAACAACAAAAATGTGAAACCACAGCCAAGAAAGAGAGAAAAAGAAATCTTCCCCCTGTGCAACCGAGGGGCCGAAAGACTAGGAGCGAAAGATGCAAAGCAGACCATCGTGAGTGTTGTCGTGCGTCCGGGGGCCGAATTCGGAGCGAGGTCCCGGGCGTCACGCAAAAAAAGACCCCACCGCGGTGGTGGTGGTAGTCTGGAAGCCGGTTCCCCTTCCAGCGCCTCGTTTGACCGTCGCGAGGCTGCTACTCTTAAAAGAGTTTGAGAAATGTTCATTCATATTGAGATCTCTAAATTTTGATTTCAGAATTTTGTGTCTTTACAAACCCGAGCACAATTTGAGACATCTCTTCTGAAGCTCTATATTAGACATGTGACAAAATGTAATAATATTTCACAATATTAGTATTTTTACTATATTTTTAATCAAATAAATGCAGCCTTGATGAGAATTTTTTTTTTATTTAAAAAAAAAAAAAAAATTATTACCAACCCCAACATTTGAACGGTAGTGTATCTGAAAACTTCATTCATTTCAAGACCTTAAAGTACACATGAAATCAAAATTGACCTTATTTATTTTGTTAGCTCAAATTGCTAGTTTTGTGGTGAACAATTCATCCGTGCAAGTCAATCCACACAAAAAAAAAAATTAATCAAAATCTGAAAGTGCTCCTCCCCTCTGCAACGGTGCCCCTTCTCTAATGACATCAGTTTGACGGCTTAGGTTGAAAACGCTTAAACCACTCCCCTTCAACCGTTAGTCTGCTATGAGCGAGAGATGGAGAGGAGGAGCGCTAAAATAAAACCCTGCCCTTTACTCAGTATTCCGTTTCACTTGGAAATATGTCACAACACTAGAGAAAAGTTTGCAACTTCCGGTTCACAGGGACTTTAACTAGCTTGTTCAGGTATGTATGATTAGGGTTGGAGCAAAACTTTGCAGGAAAGTGGATCTCGAGGGTCAGAGTTGCCCACTCCTGGTCTATAGGGTGTCTTATTTATCATTTTATGATTCTGAAGGGTGATCATGAGCACCTCCTTTGCAGTTGTTATGGATGCACACTTTTTCCAAGCTGCAATAATGCTCCATGGCGAATGACTGCCTGACAGTCTGTGCGGCACCAAAGCGTGACTACTAATATGACTACATCTTATTCTTATGTGTAAAACCTTTTTAATGAGGACGAAAATCACTGTGTGCAACTTTAATCTTTCTGCTATCTAGGAAAAACAACTGCGATATTGTAGAGATCTCATCTTTGTTTTTTCTTTTGTGTGGGTAACTCTCATTTACATGCTGATGTGTGAATAGATGCTCCAGACTCTTTCACACTTCTCACTCCGTCACGCTCTTATCACATCTTCATTTCTCCGCTGACAAGCGTTTTTCTATCCCAATCTTTGACATCACCATAAGAGTCTCCTCTCTTCCCACAGCACTTCTGAGAATTCGGCCCTTCCGTATTGATTTCCCATCAGTCAGTGGACCACTTTGGGGTTCGGCCCAAAAGAATAATCCCTGTGTCGAGGGCCAGAATAAGTAGCGAAATTGATGGCAGAGAAGGATCGATTGTCTAGCGCTGGCCTTTGTCCGCGCTTGTCTGTAGATCCCGTAGCATCAGGAACCTTAATGAATCCCTGTTCTGAGAATTTCAATACTGATGAAGATGTTTCTGCTGACAGCAGATTTGTCATTCACATGTTCCCTGAGGGCCGTATTGGACTGAATATATTTTAGGCTTCTGTAATAAATAACCAGGTATAGGTGTCAAAACATATTTCGGGGTGTAATTAGCTGTGTTTATGATTATGATAGTAATATAAGAAATTTTTGACTCTGACATATATTGTCTTTTAAAGTCATGTGTGTGTCATTGTCCTATTATGCTTTTTCGAATATTACCTTTCATGCAGTGTGTAATATAGCTTTTTGTGAATGTAAAATGTCTGCACAGTTTTAAAGATCAAAGTGCACAACAAATGAAGTTAAGAAAGAATCGATTATGAACTGCCAAAACAATTCCAGTCTCACTTCCTGTTACAAACCTATGTGACAGTGTAACACATTTGCATAATGCCAGTCTTCATTGGCTGTTCGTGAAAACAATGTTTGATCCTTTGACCTGCACTCAAACACTGTAGTTGTAGCTGAGGCCAAGAAGAGTTTGGTTTGTGTTGTCGACATGTCGAGAAGACACTATTTTCAGCGCTGCAAAGGATGAGGATTGAATCGTGCTGGAATTGATAAGGGAAACCAATAGCATCAATACTGTTCATATCACTGTTTATACAAGTGCCTGCAGGCCTGAAACTCAGATATGGTCATTGCCGTTTCGTTTCTGACACATGCTTTAAGCGTTGACCAATCACAACAGACTGGGACTTCTAAACAATCAGAGCAGACTAGACCAATCACAACAGATCTGGCCATCTGACCAATCAAAGCAGAGCAGACCGATCACAACAGACTGAGCCATCTGACCAATCAGAGCAGAGTAGACCAATCACAAAAGACTGCGCCATCCCACTAATCAGAGGCTCTCAGAAAGGAGGGATTTAGAGAGTCTAAATCTTCGAACAAACCTTTTTAAGACTCTTTGAGAAATTAGGTGATGTGCCATGTATATTATGAGAAAATTAAATTGTTTTTTCACCTCAAGCTTAAAGGGCCATAACTGCCATAGACCATCATAATCTTCCACGCTTCCATGATATTTAAAATATTTTTGAATTGATGAACTAACACTTGCATAAGCCAAAGCATATAGCCGTTTAAGCCTCTTTTGTCAAATTTATAGTTGAATGCAGAAGTGTTCACCCCATAAAACTTATCAAAACAGTTCATGTAAACTTAGATTTTACAAATGTTCCTGTGATTTAAAATGTTAATGTAGCTTTTTAAATGAAATGGTCAAAATACCAATACTGTTGAATTATTAGTATTATATTTGCATTTATTTTAACTGCATAAAAGGCTTATAAACTGTGTTCACCCTCCTAAATCCCTGGTTACAGCCTTACAAAGTACTGATAGTTCTTTAGTCACTGATAAAGTTAATTTTGGATTTTAGATACTCATTTTAAAAGATCAGAGTAAAATCTGGTAGGCCTATCTCATATATAGGGACGCACATACAGTAGCATAACAAACAATGGCACCATTTCCTGAGAACGACCCATGTTTGTTAGCTGGTTTTGTGCCGTTTACATACATAAAACCAGATCACACAGTGCATGACTCAACGTAGTATGCCTAAACTAGTATTAGGCATTATACACCAGTCTGGTGGTCTCATACCTGTAAGCAGCACTCTATCTAATGTGACCAGGTGGGAAAGTGGAACTAAATAGGTACATTTATGAAAGGTCTTGTTAGCGTATATATTTGCTGCAGCACCCTCTCTAAAGGAATCTAAAGATATTTAAGGAATATTCAAGGTTAAATACAAGTTAAGCTATATTGATAGCATCTGTGGCAATTACCACAAAAGAAACAAAAATCGTTTTTGCAGTAAAACACTTACAACAGAAGTGTACGTTTGCCCCACAGATATTCATTATTAAGGTGTTTTTTGCACTAGCTGATATTATTTTCATCCTCAAATGCTGTCGATAGAGCTTAACTTGTATTTAACCCAGAATATTCCTCATTTTAATGCTGACATGGTGTATCTCTCATCATACCTTGCGCTATAAGTCCTGTACAATTAGACTTGACAACTAATTTAATCTGGATCCAGTGAGCTGACACAGACCTTGGACCAAAGCTGACACATGCGATGATTTACCGCCAGCGATCCACAGGCCCAGACAGACAGGGGGCTTTTAGTGTATTAACACACATTAGCGCATACCTCAATGCAGCATCTTACTTTAGCCCTGAGCTGCCAACACTACAAATTGAGCAGCGTAGCCCTGAGTTTTCTAAAGTGATTGACTTGTCGATTCAGCGAATAATGGGTGATTTTATAATACCTTACAGGCCTTTCAAACAATGCAGATCCTGATTTGCACCATTTTAGTCTAGACGAATTAGGCTAATTGAATGGCACCACTAGCTGGCAGCTTTAAGAAGTCAAGTCAAGTCACCTTTATTTATATAGCGCTTTTTACAATGCAGATTGTGTCAAAGCAGCTTTACAGTGATAACTGGTATATAATTTTGGCTGCACAGCAGCTCTTAAAAAAATGGTGTCAATGCAGGCAGATGCTAAGCACTGTTGAATATCAAATGTCAAGTGTCCCCAACTAAGCAAGCCAAAGGTGACAGCGGCAAGGAACCCAAACTCCAATAGGTGACATCAGGTGGCATATAGGTGTTAAAAAGGAGAAGAAAAAAACCTTGGGAGAAACCAGGCATAGTCGGGGGGCCAGTTCTCCTCTGGCAAACAGTGCTTTGTTACAATTCAGATAGCTAACATAAGTCCGATGGGATCGCAACATTCAAGGTATTTATTCCAGTTCCATCCAGTTGAGGATCGTATTCGCCGGTACAGCGATCACGCCGGTACAGACAGTTTGTTGAGAAACTGTGCCAAACTGTGTCGTGTCGATGAGGCCTTTACAATGGATGATCTAGTTGATTTATAGTCGGCTGATACTTCAGGGCTGCGTTGTGGTCGTGTCAAGGCGCAGGTCCTCGATCTCACCTGGATACGGCCCGGATCCGGTTGACTACGGTAAACCTCGGGATAAACAGAAGACAAATGAACAGAAATTTAAACCAGGTCTCTTTCCACATGGAGAAGGTGTCCCAAGACATCTGAAAAGACCTTTAGCTCAAAAATAATGATCACCTTAGTTTTAAAGGCGGAGATTTGGAGGGACTTTCTCAATTTTTTTTAAAATGAAGTCAATTATTCAGCCTTAAACCGACCGTCTGGTCTGGGTCTTTCAGTTAAGCATGCGCTCGTACCGATGTCATGGGTATCCAATTAAGCTAGCCGGGGGAGACAGGTGCTCTCTGCTGCTCTCTCGCTCCCTTGCTTCCCCATTACGGCGTAAAAAAGTCAGAGAGGAGGACGTCTCAGGTGGACTGACCTCCCAACCTGGTGAGGAAGGGGAACAGTGCTTTCATGAGCCCTGGAGCTCACAAGTACCTGTGGGTTTTGAATTGAGTGTGTGCGAGAGAGAGGAACATTAAGAGAGGTAAAGAAAGAGAGAGAGACAAATCACAGGGGAGGGAAGAGTGAGGGGAAAAAAAGAGGCCAGAGTTTTCCTTTTCTTATATTTATAGGGTCCACAATGAGGCCAGGCATTTATCAGTACTGTCATTTACACTTTTATCTTGCCATTTATATGTCAAATATCAGTGGCCACATACACATTAAAAAGATTTGTTTGTGATTAACACATTTAAATGTGTGAGTGAATCCAAAATATACAGTCATGGTTATATGGTGTGTGTGAGAGAGTCAGGTAGATTTTGAAAAATGGAAGGATTAGTTCACTTCGGAATTAAAATTTCCTTATAATTTACTCACCCCCATGTCATCTAAAATGTTTGTCTTTCTTTCTTCAGTTGAAAAGAAATTAAGGTTTTTGACAAAAACATTCCAGAATTGTTCTCTATATAGTGGACTTTACTGGGGTGCAATGGGTTGAAGGTCCAAATTGCAGATTCAGCGCAGCTTCAAAAGGCTCTACATGATCCCAGACAAGGAATAAGGGTCTTGTCTAGCGAAACGATCGGTCGTTTTCTAAAAAAAAAGAAAAAAGAAAAATTATACACTTTTTAACCATAAATGCTTGTCTTGCACTAGCTCTGCGATGCGGCCCGCATTACGTAATCACATGGGAAAGGTCACGCGTGATGTAGGTGGAAGTACCAAGCAAGTGTTTAAGCGAACGTGCAAATACTAAATCAAACGACCTTTACAAAAAAAAGTAAAACAATGATCTTGGACGATTTTGAAGTTGTAGGAGAAAATGAGATGGAGTTTTCCGCCCTACCGCAGTATTTCCACTTTGATTACGTAATATGTGGCGCATCGCGGAGCTAGTGCAAGATGAGAATTTGTGGTTTAAAAGTGTGTGTGTATATATAATATATAATAAACTGTTTTATTTTATTTTTATTTTTTTTAAATGACCGATCGTTTTGCTAGATAAGAACATTATTCCCCGTCTGGGAGCATGTAGAGCTCTTTAAAGCTGCACTGAAACTGCAATTTAGACCTTCAACCCATTGGTAGCCGTTGAAGTCCACTATATGAAGGAAAATCCTGCAATGTTTTCCTCAGAAACCTTAATTTCTTTTCGACTGAAGAAAGACATAAACATCTTGGATGAAATGAGGGCAAGTATAAATTATCAGGACATTTTAATTCTGAATTTATTTAAATAAAGTATGAAAAACAATAGTGTATGCTTCCCTTTGCAAACACCATTAAAATACTGAATAATGTTCTTTTGCCTGTGTCTAACATTACAGCAATGATTATTTTATTATATATTATGCCCAGTGCAACAATAAAACAAGAAAGAGGTGGCTTTTATGGCTAATTTAAGGTGTTATGTACAGCCCTGTTATTTTGTTAAAGAAACAGAACACACATAAAACCGTTGGCAATTGTAAAACTCTGCGACTATATTATGATTTCATAAAAATAGCAGATTCTACAGTTGGTCTTAACAGGACCTGTGCACATGGTACATGGAGCATGAAGGGTGCAATTCTTGCACAGAGAGTTCATCCATGGCCATAAAATCATATGGCGTGATAAATTCTCCTCTTCCGCAGCCTCGCCTACATGCTTATTCAGTGCTTTTGATCACCCCTTGTCCAACTGTCCTTTTCCCTGTTCTCTCTCTCTCTAAGACTCACTCTTTGTCTCTCTCTTTCTCCTGGGCCGTCTCCCCATCTGGAAGGATGGCAAACAACGGCCGGACCTTCACCCCCCATCTGTCCCTCTGACCAGAATTTGTTCGGTAAACTCAGCACTGACCATGTAAACAGAGGGCAGCACGTCCAATGGTGGACGTCTGTCCAGATGAGCCCAGTGGAGACAGCTGTTGTATGTTTACTGTTGAGAGTTTTCCCTGCACTGCAGGGGCTTTTGTTTCCAAGCACAGACCCTACACACAAAGACTCACACACTCTTACTGGCCTTGGTGCACACAAAGAGCATTTTTTGTGCTTTTTAAGGATTGTATTTTTGTTACGTTTAGGTAATGCTAACAGTGGCAGTATTGTGTGGAATCCATGGCAGAAACTGTATAGATAGATAGATGGATAGATAAATAGATAGATTACATTGCAACTGAACCATCCAAAAATAGGCTCAAGGTTTAGAGGAAGTCTCTAAAATGAGGTGAGACTACAGGAAATTATCATAAAGAGTGTTTGTGACCTCGTACCTGCTCAAATAGATTCAGAATCTCCCACAGACTGATAGAATCAACAGCGGCATTCTGTATTCTGTGAACGTGAAGGACAAAATCAGCTATAAATATGGATGTCCAACTCCATCAATCTTTTCTTGCCTTCTTTCTAAGACAAAACAAAAAATCCTATTCTGCAAGCTGTGAAGTACAACATTAAAACCAGAGACAGGAGACTCAAGCCGTGATTACGCTTCAGCTGAACCATAACGTAGAAATTGTGTTGGACAACTGCGGCCCGTGATGATGATCCAGGGTTGCATTAGTAAGGGGATGGCATGTTTGAGGAGACGACACAAAAGTCCAAAAATTAGATGATTCTTGGAAACCTTCCTGCGCGTCTGGTCCTCTGGACGGTTAGTCAAACCATAACCAAGCAATTCATTAATGAGGACACTGAGAGGAATTGGATTCACGCTTGAGCAAACAGCCAACAAACACAACGACGTTCAGAGTGTATGACGCCCCTGCATTTACATAATTTCGAGTTTAGGTTCGGGAATGGTAATAAAGAGTTATGATAAAAGTGTCATTAGGTCATCGGGAAACGAGTGTGACGAATTCGCAAGCGTGAAGATTAATTCTCTGTCACCTTCCTTGCAACTAATATGCCACGAGACCCAACTTAATGAGCTCAGCTTTTCTACGGTTGATATACCCGTCTAGCCATATTGTCTCCCGAAAGACAAAATGCCGGTGTTTGTCTTTATTTACAGTATGACCTGCAGTCCCCGGTGTCTTCTCATGTTATAGAATATATGATGTTTATGAGCCAGAAAAATCAATAATTTGGTACAGAGAAAGAGATAGTGGTAATAGAAGCTCTGCTGTGAGGAAAATCCTTCAGTGTGATATGTTGATTATTTTTTTATTGCTCCCATATTGTTTTTTGAACAAAAAACAATCAAAATGTTGGAAAGAACCAAATGTTCTTTCAAAAGACAAATCCTCCACATCTAGAGGTACAGATGGTCTGAAAGTTGAAGTAATTGCAATGTTCATGTACTGTGGGGTCTTTCTTATGCAGCTCACTCTTTGCTACAGGCTTGGTGTCTCAGGTTAAACCTCTGCTTGCTGACATACTCACAAAATGTCTGATTCTAGCTTTAGGCCGTGTACACCTGGTATTAAGATGCGTTTTGGTTGATTGGATCATAAGTAGATGAGGGAGACGCATACCTGTTTACACCTGGTGTTTTAATCTGTCTCTTTTGTCCACTTTCAACTAGACCAAACTGCCGATGGTCAGGGCCGATTATATCCTGTCAATCAAAAGGGTGTGGAAAAACGTGTCAGACTGCAACTCATACATACTGTGTGTGAAGAAAATCTCTTGTGTTGAATTTTAATGCATTAACAGTTTAAAAATAGTGACGTTAAAGCAGGCTCTTTTTGACCCTATGAATCACCCGTAGTTCAAGCCAGGGTTGCCAGGTCTGCGTTTTTTTTCCTACATCAAATATTATTTGTAGCGCCTCCCATCCCATAATCGCAAAAAGATTTGAATTAAAGTTTCAGTTTTCAAATTCTGTCCATTTTATAATGAAATTTAAACAATAAATGGCATTTTGACGCTCTTAAATATGACGTGTCAGATCGCTGTAATGCCTCAGTTCGGGCAGCAGCTCGGAGCGTGAGTTTTTTCTTCCTCTTCAATACAAGTTATATCTCGAAAAACATGAATAAACATCAAAGGTATGTTGAAATATATTGTACAACTTACCAGAATGTATCATGTCTCATGTAATCACTTTATTTGTGTTTCAACCGTGGAAAGAAGTCAATAAAACAGTTTGTGAATAATGTCACATCATGTCACATTATTTTTATTGTTTTACAATGTTCACAGTTCCTTAGCTATCTATATATGAAAAAAAAAAAAAAAAAAAACACTAGAGAGGAGCTATTTACTGTTAATTATATGTTTGTGCAAATTTGCCATGAAGACAAGTGCTTATGAAAACTACTTTATGTAATACTAAGATTTCAGTTTTTATTTGAGTGTAATTATTATATATGAAAATAAACAGCAGCTGAATATAATACCTGTTGTTAATTGTAACCTTTAATATTGTAGTGTACCAAATGAGAGAGTTCCTTGTATAGTTTGCAACATTATTTGGGAGAGATTTTTTTTTTCCTTAAGAAAAACCAAATTATCGGTATCGGCCGGTATCATTCTGAATAATCGGCTATCGGTATCGGCAGAGAAATTTAGTATCGGTGCATCTCTACTTTCAACCACTTCTGTCCTGATTTCTTCAAGGGGAAGGTCTAGGGGTGGGTAAATGTATGTGTTTTTTCAGATCTTTTGATCTAATGGACAAAATAAGCTCACGCAATTTACATACGAACTCGACCGGAGATGACGGAAAAACATACGGAGAGCAGCAGCTTTCATTTCAGCTCTGAAAGCCGCAAGAGCAGTGTTAGAAATCAGGAATGGTGAGAGAACATTGTGCTTGGTATGTTTTTCGTCTCCAAACCAATCTTGGGTCTTCAGCCAACAAAGTTTGAATCCCATCTGGCTAGTGAGCTTCCGATAATGTTTATGCATTAGGTCAGTAGGAGGAGAGTAGATGGTCTCTTGTGGCTGTTTGAACACATTCGACCACTTGAGGTTCTACACTACGAAAGCAATTCGGTTGAATGCGTTTTCGACTACCTCTGGAAGTGGTCGAAAGTGGACAAGCTCAAAATGTTTAGACCCCATTTACACCTGTATTTAGCGTCGCCCATTTATAATCCGATCGACCAAACGCATCTTAATACCAAGTGTAAAGAGGGCCTAAGTGTCTACAGGGCCAAAAGTGCCCATATCTGAAGAAATACCCATGCATGTAATCCTTGTGTTGCCAGATTTACTACAACTTTTTGTAGCAGATTATACTGTATTGGTTTACACAAGTAGCATTGTCCTCAGTCTTGCTCTGCAGACTCAAATCTAATGAGACAACAATGGCAAAAGAACAGCCATCATTCTCCATAATAACACACATTGGTCCTTCTGTAGCTGTGCTGCAAATGTCTTCTGGGCAGGGAGCGGTTCCATTCGTCAGAGGAAATGGCCCTAAAGACTATATCCAGTGTACATTCAAGTACAGTTTATTCTTCTTGCAACAGGGACGCAGTGACACTTCCAACATCCAATCCGATTATTAAAATGGCTCCTCAAGCCACTCGTGTGTGGCGTCTTTTTTTTTTTTTTTTTTTTTCGATTACTGTCGTGTCTCAGGCAGTAGCTCAGTAGCTGATGTCAAAGAATCCATTTTAAAAGCTTTGACCTTAACAGAATATGCCAGCAAATGGAGATTCGGCGTCTCCAATGACATTTTGCGGCTTAGATAATACAATGGCTATAAAACCTATTTGGAATCACCCCTCACGGTTGTGGATTAAGCTGCTCTGCTTGATGAATTACCCGCCTTAAATCTATCCGAGGGAAATTTTTTGGAGCTTCTGCGGATGTTGTGTTTTTTAGGGGAGATTTAGTTTGATCTGGTGACTTTTGACAGGATTTTCGGAGAGTTTATGACGCAACTATTTTTAAACTTTTGGAATTGATGTGAGCTCAAATTTTGGTTTCAGTAATAAAAAAAGGAAAATATTTGTAAAAAAAAAAAAAGAAGAAGAGAAATTTTTTTTTTTTAAGGGTCAGTATCATTTGTCTTGTCTTGGTTTGACTGGAGCATCATTCGAGCGTTGAGGCCTCTGAGCTCATTGAATGACATTATTGAGTTTCGCTGTGGCTGTTTTTGACACATGGCTTTATTGAAAAACCCTAAGACAGTTTTATCGAAAGGACGTCACTTTAAGAAGTGTCGAGATGGCCGTCGAGGAGAATCTATATCTAATAGGCCAACACAGAGCAAACACAATTGAGAAAAATCAATGCCACTTTCACATCTGGTAAAACATTGGATGTACCTAAAGCACTGCTGTCTGTAGGTTTTCATCAGAATGAAGAGCGCTTCAAATGTGCCACACTTTCTAGGCGGATTGTAATATACTGCTTGTATTGTCTCAGTATTAATGGTTTTATAGAGCAGGATTGGTAATTTAATTATTTCCTCATAAATTAAAAGACATTAATAAGCATTATTCTTTGAATAATTATTGATTCTTATCAGCATTCTCTAGTCAGATATTTTTGTAAAATGACTACTTAATCTGTCTATCTTCTGATAATAACTGGTTAACTGTATATTTATTTATCCTTTACTTAAGACAGTGTTGCTTTGACTTAACATAAAGTGGACTGCTCTAGGGAGGTATCTTTTAAGTTTCTGACCGCCTGCTACCATTCATCCATTCCTCTCGGGGAAAGATTAAGAGAATCTGAGTATGAGTCTATGAAAACCACGTCAGGGAAAAGAGCCGAGTGCATAAAGATGAAAAGCGTAAGCTTTTCTCTCGGGTCGGTAGGGAGTCCCCAATCCAGTGGCGACGTGTTGCCTTCTCCACCCAAGTGTGAATGTCACTTCACTCTACGTGGGGGCTCTTATAGGCCCAGAAAATGAGCGAATGTGGAAGGGGGGGCAGCAGTCTCAGCTGATAACCCTCAGGAGTGGCATATGAGACGGCGCAGACAGCGAGCGGGTGGCGGCACAGGATCCGCCTGTTAACTCGGTCGCTGTGGGGTCACGGCCGGCGGTGTCGTGCGGGGTGCCACAGGTGGGGTGCGGCTCGGTTGGCACTGATGAAAGAGAAGCGTAATAGATCTCCCCTCTTCCCCCAAGCCCTCTCTGTCCCAAAGCCACCTGAGCAAGTTTAACATCCCTCCGCTCTCCTCCCCTCTCCAAACCTCCTACTGTGCCTCTCCGTTTCATCTCCCTCCATCTGAGCAAAAAGGGAATTTCAGCAGAAATTAGACTCATGTGAGTGATTGTGTGTGTGAGAATAAGAACCAAGAGTTTAAATCTTTCTCTGTGTTAATCAGTTAGTATGATGGTTGTGTTGTAGAACAATATCCCTGAAGAATAATTATTTTTAATAAATGATTATTTTTAGTTATGTACGATAGATAGATATTGCTCATATTTTGCAGAATCACAGTCGTGCTGATATACAGCCGTATCACACAGCTAGTTGCGTGATATTGCGTTTATACAACAGTTCAACAGCACGTGTAAATAAATTAAAAATAACAACAGAGTGTCTTTAAAACCCTCTTTTGTGCAGAACTACTTCCTCCGCCACGGATTCAAATCTCAAATCGACAGTTTGACCAAGCCTCCGTTACTGATTCTAAAACATCACTTTAGAACTAGTAACGAAGGAATGTTGAGTCCCCCCGTTGAAACTCATTGTATTTTGTACAGTATTAGAGAGAAAGAGAGAGAGAGAGAGAGAGAGAGAGATTGCCTGAGTGAGCATTACCCGTGTCTGATATAACATTCATTCTTCAGGTCGAAGTCCATATAATTTATCCATCATAAAAATCTGTCAATCCATATTACGCACTAACGGATCATTTCTCAATACCAAATACAATTTATATTTATATAAAATAATATTTACTGAACAACAATATTTAAATTAACAACAATAGCCATTATAAATGACAACAGGAAATAAACACAATTGTACAATTCACTCAAATGTACAAAAGCAGTGGAACAAGTAATAGATTAATAAGACCAAAGATTGCCCGTTTTATGTACCCAAAATGAATAATATCTCATGTTTAAACACTATAAGAGCCAGCGGCAAATTCCCGGAGCACTGGAAGCTGAAGCTGTTCTCGGCGGGTACACAAGCACTGAATGGCCGCTGACGGACTGAAACTCGCATCTCTGTAAACATCTAAAACTAAAAATAGGAGCTATGATTAAATAGGAGTCACATATTTCAGGTCTAAACAACTACATTATCACCTAAAAACTCTTAAAACTACACTTCGTGATACAAGTGTAGTATTTGTAAAAAAAATATATATATATATATATAGTGGATTTGCTTGGCTGCCATGACAGTCACTTCAAGTGAAGTGATACAAACGGTGAAAAGGTAGGAGTGCTGTTATCACTATATTATCGCACTGCTCTCAGCCAATCAGATTCAAGAAACAGAAAGAACCATTGTATAAATATAATATAAATATATAATATGTATGTGTATATACTAGTGCTGGGCGGTTTGACCAAAAATCTCTATCACATTTTTTTTTTTAAGATTCTGGGGGTTTCACGGTATGTCACGTTTTTTTGCACTGGACCTTTATTTTGGCATATTTTACTGTCAGAAGTACAGGGAATATATTATATAAACATTGTAAGGACAATTAAAAATGAATTGTAATCAAATTAGTTCATAAAGCTAACAATTTAGTTTAAAATGTAATAAAATAATTCTCTAATTCATCAATTATTAATAATATTAATAAGTAGGATACATTTTTACTGTGCAAATTTCATTGTAGTCATTAATTAATCAATCTATTAATTAAAGTATGCTCGATTGTAAAATAGTATATTTCTGTTATTTCAAGTTATACCGAACTTTTATTTTGACAGGGTCGTGAAGACCTTTGACTTCCTGTGTATATGATACGACGAATTTAGATAGTTTTATCAAATTAAATGGTGAAATGTTCATAAAGTGACCCTAAGAGCAGCTCTGCAGATTAAGTTCATGTGTATAGTGAGTGAGACAGCAGACACTGAAATCATCGCGCGTGCTTCAGTATGTGTAGTAGTAGACGAAAATGCGGCGCTCATTTATACAGACTTCAAATTTCAATAGCAGTCTTTTTTAGCTTTAATACTCACAGACACTAGTCCGTATCGATATCTGATTCATTGTACAGCCCGACTTGATTTATTCATCCAAAAACTGCCAAATTCTGTGACGTTCCGCTTTATACAGTAAGATCTATTTGTGACTGGATTCCGTGATTTCATTCGTGTTTTCTGCATCGCGGAAGTCATATGGCTCTACATGGTATTTGCAGTATTAAAGAGAGATGAGTTATTTATTGTTGTGTTATAAAGTTGTTTCCCTTAGTGTAAGAGGGTTATGCAGTTAATAGAAGTCCGCTCTCTATACGCTCTACATTGCGCTTCATGGCCATTGAATAGATACAGCAGCTGTTTCAGCTACACACCGGTATGGCGGTTTTTGAAAAATACATATCAGTCTTGAAATTGAAACCGGTATACCATGTGAACTGGTATACCGCCCAGCACTAGTATATACCATCATTTCTTCTACAGTTATATATACACAATATATTCTTTCACAACTCTCACTCTCTCTACATATATATATATAATTTATGATTACGCAACTATTAATAATAATCAAGCTATTTTTGGGAGAAAATAAAACAAAAATGAGTGCAATTATATGTCATCCAAACAAAGCGCACATATCAACACAAGAGCTTGCTGTTTATCCCATGTGCAGAAATTTGACTTGCAGTGTCTACAATCACCCCCCCCCCCCCCCCAACACCCCCCGTCCCATTAGGAATCCATCAAACTGATGCGTAAAAACAGCCCCCTCCACCCATCTCCTCATGCTCTCATGAATACCCCCTCACAGGGCCGTTCCCCACCCTGGCACGGACTCTCTTCGGGTATGTGGTGAAATTCAATCAGATGCTTAATTACATCTTAACACAGGTTCCTCGCAGCTGGCTCCTATTCCCCTGCTTCTGATTAAGGGGATTAGAAAAATGAAATTTAGCAGCGGATTTGCATACTGCCACTGAGAGGGAGCCGCCAGCACATGTCTCAGGACACTGTTGGGATGTCTCGCTCACCCGGCCGTCGATCCATCTCTACGCCCCTGTAATCCTTCAAATGAGCCATAGGTAAAAAAATAGCTGCTGTCTTGCACTGAACAGTGAGTGCATGTGGATTCTTGGTTTGCCATTATACAAACACTATTTTGTTTTATTGGGATTAGTGTGATAATTGGAAAATTAGATAATTGTTTATTGTTGTTATTTTTTAAACTTAATTTTGTAGTTAAATATACAGGATGGAATGTAATTGACCATATGGATCTTATTTTGCAGTATTGTATTTCAGTTGTATTGTGATAAATATTTAGTAGGACACTTGCACATAATATGTGAAATAAATACATACAGGGATAAGTTGTTTCTCATGATAGTTGTTTTTGGACCCCATTAACTTTCAAAATATATGATAAAGGGATAATTCACCCAAAAAAACAGAATTTGAGAATTTGTCTAATTGTGTTTGTCCATACAGTACAATGGAAATCAATGCGCTTCAGTGTTGTTTGGTTCCCAACATTTTTCTGAAAATCTTCTTTTGTAGCTGTTCTACATTAAGACGGGTTTGTAACGACGTAAGGTTGAGAAAATAATGACACAGTTTTAATGATTTTATTTAGGGAATGATGTAAATAATGTATTTCTGACCACAAGGAACATTTTAGCAACTAATTTCAGATTAAAATAAGTCGTAAATGTAGGAAAACTTTAGTGTATGTGAAACTCTTACAACGAGAAATACACCATTGGGTAAATAAGATTCCCAAGGATCAACTTTTTATCCTGAACTTTTTATTCACAGCAGCTGAACTAAGCCAGTCCCGCGGTATAAAGATCTCACCTCACCGTAGCGCCCCATTGATCCACCCCTAAATGATTCCTCTGCTCCTCTCTGAGGGCTTACGAGCTTATTAATGAAAGCGAGGTCGCCGCCAGACAGCGTCGACGTTATGTATTCCAGTTCACCCGGGGTATTTGCATTATGAATGTATGTGTATTTACTTACCCCAATTAGCCGCTCCATGCGCTAAAGGAGCCATTTTAGATGTTAATTTGAAAACAAACTGCATCAATCATTCACATTTTGCTTTTTGAAGAACGACGGTAATTAGTCCCAATGAAACTCTATGATTGCCTGTTTAAGGTTGAGGTAAAGCTCGGGTCTGTCGGGAGTCAGCCGTCTGGTGAATCAATGTGAGGCAGCGCTGCCCTCTGTTGGTCGACTTAAGGAACTGCCGCTGTCTGGTTATTGTGGCTTCTTGAAATAGTTCGTTAAGTGAGATTCAGTTGTTTAGACTATTCAATTAATTATTGATCATTATTTTATTTAAGGAAACTAAGCTAAAATGTGAGACGAAGTTATTTTGCAGGAGCGCTGTATCAGAAAGGTAATATGTTATGTTGGTAGTAGGCTACTGAATTATTAGTATACTTATGTACCCTGGTATTTACACAGTAGGCCTACTCTCAAATGAACTTCCCAAGAATATATCATTTTCCATGTCCAAAAGACACTGTATTACCATTGTACCATGTCTAAATATGTGCTACGTTTTTTGTAGATTAGATTGAAGCACATTGGTCATATTTTACAGGCCATGATGTACCTGTATCCCAAAACAGCGCACAGAACAAAATGCTGCTCCTGATTATTAAAAGAATCTCTGCAGATTCATTCTCATGATATCCTTTGTTGAGATATTCGACTCCCAATGAGATGCTGCCATCTACTGGTCCAAAGGTGACTTACTGCAAAAGATAGACGAGGAAAAGTAAAGCGCTAAAGAACCTCTACTGTCTGTATGATTGACTGAAAAGTTTTTCAGAGAACAAGCAGTCATTGAAAATGCCTTGGAGAGCATGATTCTTTGAGAAACCCAAGGCATTTTCATTCAAAGAGAGCTTTTTGAAGAGCCATTTGCAATTGAAAGGCTCGACTGGGAGCAAAAGGTTCACTGAAGTGTTTTTTTTCACTGAAGTGTAAAGATTCAGAGAGTTAAAAGAGATCACTTTTGCTCTCTGGGACAGAGAATATATTGATATAAGTCTGTTAAAATAAGTTAATTCTTTTTTTTGACAAGCCTCATTCCAAAATGCAATGCATTCCCCCCCCCCCTAAACATCTACAAACACTGACTCTTTTTAGTAATGCATCCTACACCACACAGGTGTCAGGGGTCCTTTGGTGCTGTGCAGAAATCCATAATTTGAGCAAAAAAGTAATACTTACAAAGAAAGTTTGTGGACTCTTATTTTGAGGTTTTCTTTTCTGTGGGGTTGTTGTACTGCTTACTGTATGTCCCAGCACTGCCCTCTGCTGGTCAGAACATTTGTGGTGAAATCTCTTACAGTAAAACCGGTCTAGAGTTGTTCAGGTTGCATTTCACCAAAATCCCATCCTCACAAAGCTCCCCCCAAAAAATATATGGGTCAATGACGTGACAGGTCTTTCTTTCTTTTTCTTTTTTTTTGTCCAAAGACCTTAATAATGAAAAAAAAACAAAAACAAAGATATGACATTCTAGTTGTACTGCCTTACATACTTTTATCTCTTTTATTGAATCCAAAAGGTTTAATTATATTTTGCTACATATAAAGGTATTTTAAGATTTTAAAGTGTCAAAAGGTCATTCAGTTTAACCGTCCAAAGGCCAATACAGCCACTTCATTTGTGATTAAAATATCTTAAAATGTCATAAATGTGTATATATATTTTTTGTATTCTGGAATGATTTTATAACATCATATATCAACATAGTGCAAAATAGTATTAAAATTATGTGTAGAAGTCGTTGCTTTGTTGTGAGAAAGAATGTCTGGAAAAATTAATTTCATTGATGTCATTCGGAGTAACCAATATAAAGGGACCATTTTGGATCAAGTCATGCAGTCAATATCATGTGACAAGATGTGACATCATTCAGACACCTGCAAAAGACCACACGGTCATGAAGCAAAGTAACTAACTTTCTTTTAACTATTTGAAAAGTTCATGTTTCACTTGCTTATACGCATGTCCTGAAACATCAGGTCATTCGGTACAACCGCTATAAAACATGGAAAATGTTGTAATATCTTAAAAATTTGTACTAAATATAAAATGTTTTATTGTCCTTTTGAAAATATCATCATTCGGTATAACCAAAAGTGTCATTCGGTAAAACCGAAATTTTGGTTAAACCAAATGACCTTTTTGGTGACATTTTGTCCATCTTGTAAAAAATAACAAAAGCAGTGTTAATTGAGTATAAAAACCACATAATCTCATTGTTAACACTTTATATAACTTCTAAATGAATTATATCTCCTTTGTGTGTATGTATGTGTGTGTGTGTATGTATGTGTGTGTGTGTGTGTGTGTATATATATATATATATATATATATATATAATGCATACATATGCATAAATAATGTGATCTGCTATTAGGATGATTCTCATTATTGTAATAGTTTTAGTATTTTTTTTTCTTTACTTAAAAAAATTAGTTTTTTTGTTTTACTTAATATTTTTGCAGTTCAAAATAAATATTTTTATTTTAATTTAAATGAAATGAAAGGCAGTGCAACTAATCATGCTACATCAATACTACATAATTTGTTTAAAATGTAGTTTTAAAATGTGAAAATGATAAATAAATAATGCAAATTTTGCAACATCGCCCTCGGCTGGTCAAATAAATTGCATTCAGAGCAATTTAAACTGAGACAGGACAGAAAAACATTAAAACCTTATATCAAATTGGAATCATTTATGATAAATGTTTTTCCTTTATTACTGTGACTTTTAGCAAGTAAACAAAATCTCACAGATACACACACAGATGAGAAGAGAGATATTGGCAGTAAATCTGTTTAGCTTCCTGTAGATGCAGACGTACGTCCTCCAGCTGTAATTACTCTTATCCAGTACAGAGCAGTAAAGAGAGACGCTAACAAAACAGAAATATCCGCTCATGCAGAGAAGGCAGTATAAATCTGCCCGTGTGTGCACAGCGCAGTCTCTCATCAGGGTCTGGCTCTATTATAAGACCGCAGACGAGGCAGTATTCATCAGAGTTTTACACTTCTTCTGCCTCATCACTTCATTCACAGCAAGTCATCAGTCTCAAACACACCATGCTTCCCAATCTCTATTTTTTAAACCTCTGTAGGAACTTTGTTTATGGTTGAGGGTGTTTTAGCCTAGAAGAAGGTGTCCAATTCTGCTCCTGGAGGCCAAGGTCCTGCAGAGTTTAGCTCCAACCCCAGTTAAACACACCTGAACCAGATAATCAAGGTCTTACTAGGCATACTAGAAACGTCCAGGCAGGTGTGTTGAGGCAACTTGGAGCTAAACTTTGCAGGACTGAGTTTAACTTTCCGAGTAGAATGGTTTGTTATGGCCAGTGTTGGGGTAACGCATTACAAGTAACATGAGTTATGTAATCAGATTACTTTTTTCAAGTAACTAGTAAAGTAACGCATTACTTTTTCAATTTACAACAAAATATTTAAAGCCGCGTTTCCACCGCAGGAACTTTCCCCAGGAACTAGGGACTTTGGGGTGGCACTCGGCGTACATGCAATAATTAAATATGTTAAATAACACAAATATACTTTATGTACTTAATCTAATTTTATTAACCAATGTCTTTGTTGCTGACCTTAGGTGATCCAATTTAACCATACTAATAAGCAAAAATCACTTTAGTTAAACATCACATCACATTTCATTTTTTTTATTGAACTTCCTTTCCACATTTCTGGCTTTCTCAGAAGCGGAAGTCATCATAGTTGGGTAAAATTCTATAGTGGAGAATGAGAGAATTCATTAAATATATTTTTTGTGTTTACATTTGCTCAGATAGCGAAAGAAAAACAATAGTGTTTTCACAACTTTAAAAAAGAGGAAAAAAATAGAAAGCGATTGATAACGGCTGTCAGAAGAGAGAAAGATGTCATTTTTACCGTCACTCCCATAGCCGCTGTATTAGGAACACCCTCACAGCAGCGTTAACTATTTTTTATTTTTTTTATTTGATGCAAAGGTAATATAATACTAAGTATAGTCTTATAAATGTACATACTTTTTTTTTTTTTTTTTAATGAAAATATAAAAAACTTTGCAGGATTTAAAACATGTCATCACAGTCTGTGAAAAGGGTCTATTCTTCTTTAATCCAGAATGGCAGCACAGCTGAAAGGTTTGTTTCAACTGCGCCCTCTAATGTACAGGTGGGAACTTGCATTTCCTTCATCCTGAGGCTTATTCATTTCACTTTTGGTGTGAAAGGGCCTTTACATTTGCCAAAATATAACTTTTTTTTGTGTGTGTGTGTTTTTGTTAATAAACAAGCAAGCCCAGCCCAGGTAGGTAATGTAATGCATTACTTTCCATAAACAGTAACTAAGTAACACAATTAGTTACTTTTTTAGGGATTAACGCAATATTATTAATGCATTACTTTTCAAAGTAACATTCCCCAACACTGGTTATGGCATATAGGCTACAAGAAGAGGATATGCTAACCTGCCAGACCTGGAGCCTTTGGCATAGAATTTTGATTGTATAGTATAGTTTTTAATTAAGAAAAGTGATGAAGCTTGCTAGAATTATTTATTTATTTATTTATTTATTGTAACTTAGATTGTTAATGAGGTGACAAAGCTTGAGTGACCAAATCACATTTCCTATCTTTCTCTGTGGCAACACAGTAATGCTAATATGCATAAAGCAAAAGTTTAATCCTAAATGAGCATTGATTGTTCTTCATTTTCTTGCACTAGTGCTAAAAAAGCTTTTTCTTTATCAGAGATCCTGTTTGTTCACATAAAATTGTGATTTTTAGACAAAATTAGGAGAACTTAAAGCAGCAGAAGACGGTGGTAGTTTAATTTTTTTTTTTTTAATTAATTTTATGTGCTTTTTGTATTTTTTTTTATTAGTTTCTATTTACACTCTGTAAAAATATGTTCTGTATTAATCTGATGGAATTTTCCGTATTTTTTTTTACAGGTGTTTTACCTGCATTTTGAATTTTGAACTTCGTTGTGTTGTGTTTTAGGGTTAACGGAAATGTCCATAAAATTACTGGATAATGTCCTGGTAATTTTCTGCCAGTACATTATCTGTTTTTTTTTTACAGTTTTTTTTTTTACTTTAATTTTTCTTTTTCCATTTTAGCTTGTCATTTTAGTACTTATTTATTACAGTTTAAGTTTTACGTTTTTCATCTGTTTTTATTTATTTTATTTAATAATAATTATTATTATTTTTAAAAATAATTTTAGTTTTAGTTAACAATAACAACACTAGACCTGAAATGAAATGATTTTTTGTTTTTCTGTGAATACAAATAGCATACAAAGTACATTTTATCGTCATTTGAATATATAATTTTCTCTCTCTCTCTCTCTCTCTATATATATATATATATATATATATATATATATATATATATATATAATATTTTATACAGTTATAATATATATATATATATATATATATATATATATAATTATACAGTCAAACCAATATTATTCAGACATTTTTGATATTTTTGATATATTTTTACTAATGGGTGTAGGACACTATAGTTCATTTATGTAAGTGAGGATAGTAAAATGAACATATATGACATATTATACCCAAAAAGAAAGCAGAAAACAGAAATGAACCACGTAAAGGCTAAAACTATGATACCTGGAGTCCAGGTCGTCATGTTCATACCTTCTACTTTTACAGATTGTATGAAAAGAAAAAGGTGACCCGTCTCTTTGTCTCTAAATGATGAAGAAAGGCTTTGTGTAGGGCAAACTACAAAACCGCTCCCGATAAGCTAACACGCCTCCTGATTACCTTGCTCTGCTCATGAGTAATGGCTGCTGTTTGCCTGGTCTTGCATGCATTAACCTTCAGCCCACATCAGCTGTTAATTGATTCTGGCTCTCTGGATCTGTTTCAGCGCTCTGAGGGGAGGGATACAGTTGATTGATTGGGGGGACAGAGCAAGTGTAGTGTGGGCTCCCCAGGGCATATCGGTTGTGATGGCAGGCCCTTTTCCTGTCAAACACATTTTAGAAACATTTCACTGGTTATTTAATCACTTTTACAACTTATTTCTGATTTTGAAAACGAGAGAATCTTCTGTAACTAAAATTTTACTGTGTACTAATCAAGTTTTCATATTTGACAATGGGATCTATTCTTTTGTGATTTAAAGAGGACCTATTATGCAATTTTGCATTTTTTACAACTTTCTTTAGTGTGTAATGTTGCTTTTTGAGCATTAAAAGTTCTGCAGTTACAAAGCACAAAGTCACTCCAGAGCGAGTTATTCTCTAGATCAGTGCGCACTGTTTATGAACTCCCTGAAACGCCTCCATTGTAGTCTTGAGTTTTCTTCCTCATTTAAAGAATTCCCGACCAAGACATACACACATACCCACACACACACACATAAGGGGGCCTGATTGATTTGAGTTAGTAGCGTGTTAGTAAACTAGTTGTGGTAAGGGATGTGACATTTCCTAAACGTGCTCGAAGCGATTGACCAATCACAACACACTGGTCCAGCTAACCGATCAGAGCACATTGGGCTTTTCAGAAGGAGGGGTTTCATAGACAAGAGCTAAACAGATTGTTACTGACAGACTGGGAAGAGAGGTAATGTCAAATATGACACAAATATGTGTTTTTTTTTTTGAAAACCTATTCTAGTAGACCCCAAAATCAAGACTTTGTAAAAGGACTTAATATGGCCTCTTTATATGCATAAACTAAATTTATCTTAACAGAGATTACACTATGGAATCTTAATCACCTTCTGTGGTTGAAACATTATATTGCACGTTAGTTTAAAAAAAAAAAAAATCAATTTTCTGTAATGATTTTTAAGCGTATGTAGTAACACTGTGTCCACCATGTTCTCTTGAAGTTATTTTTTTGTTTTTTAACACACACACCCTCCCAGTTTTTTTTTTTTTTTCTCTCTCTCTGGTTAATGTTTTGTATGTTAAAAGAGCACAGAATGTAGTTTTAATTCACATTTGGTGAAGCCTCATATATATTATTTTTTACAGCTCAGATGATGGATTGTAAAAGGAAGAGCAAGCAGAGGAAGAGATTTAAGTGAGGGTGGAGACGCTGGAGTTACATTCATTTTGAGTGTGTGTGTGTGTGTGTGTTGGCAATTGAGCATCTCTTAATCACAATTGTGGACAAGGTCAACTGAAGAATAACTCGACAGCTTTTGTAGGGATGTTTCACTTATTACTCTTTTTTTTTTTTTTTTTTTTTTGTCTAACAAGACACATTTTACATCTAAAGTAGGTGATGTTCTGCCAAAAACACTGAACAGGTTCATGGTCACAACTCAGTTCAGATCACCTTGTTCGACTAATTTCCTTAATTTTCATATATGAGGGTGGGGGTGGGGAAACATCTTAAACAAGCATAAGTCTTTTAAAGTCCCCCTGTAGTCAATTATTTTATCCCTTAAAACTCATCTTTGATCACCAAATGACATATTTAAATTTAAAAAAAAAAATTCAAGTGAAAAATTTCTTCATGCCTTAAAATAGCTTGAATGTAACTCTAAACCCCTGCCTCATTTAATATACACGGATCAATGAATATGCAAATTAGCCCCGCCTCCACTCACTCGCAGCTCGGAGAGTCTACTGTTGCTGTAGTGACTAACAATTTGTTGTTTGTGTTGTGGATATTTAAGAAAAAGGCTTGCTTCACTTCGTATATTCAGTTTAACAGCTGTGCAACTGAACTGCTCATATTTTCTGAGGCTTAAATTGTGTTTTAAATTATGAATTGGTAAAACGCCTTTGCAACACGGTCTGAATCCAGCAATATTGTTTTAGCTATGTTTTAAAGTATTAAAATATTTCAAAGGACAAAAACGTGAACTTTATTGGCTTTACTTCAAGTCAGCTGTCACCCACTTGGCACAGCCCTTGCAACGGTTCTGTCATTAATTAACATGAATTAATATGATTAGCCTTTTGCTTGACTACGTTATCAAACAGCTAATAATGTGTTGCTAATGCTGCACACAGTTGCCGTTCTTCATCTCAGACAGAGTCAGACAGCTGCTTTCCAACAATCAGTATCCTTACAAATGCTTTGAACAGCTCAGAACGTCAGTGGAGAAAGGCATATAGTTCATCATAACATCATACATCATAGACTCGCTATATTGCTAAATCTACACAATTTTTCATATCAACAGAATATATACCGGGATAACCTGGCTTCTCTCGAGACTTTCCTGCTTCAGAGCAGTCATAGTTAATGATATGCTAAAGCCTGCCGGCACATTGTTGTGATTGGTTATAAGGTAGTCTGTGACGTCACAAACACCACGATTTCAAACCGCGGGTTTTAGACTGTCTTTGGTTTACTGCAGTTTCAAACATAAAATACTCAGCAATGGTGCTGACTTATGAATTTGCACATGGTTTATCTTAAAGCATATTAAAAACACTACATAGACATATAATCAACATTTAAAAACTTGATTTTCACCACAGGGGACTTTAAAGTGGTCTCCCAACCAGGCAAAACGAGTTAGTGTTTTGGGCCAAGTCTATATATATATATATATATATATATGGAAAATAAATTATATATATGGAATATTTCTATTTTGTATATGTAAATTATGCCATTTTAACCAAGATTATCTTCTGTTTAACATTTGGATTTTTGTGTTTCTCTTTTCACTCTCCTCGTAGACTGGTCTGTTCTTAAAGTTGCTTTATTACTTGCAAATGGCATTATAATGGTAATGTGGCATCTATGGTAACAAAGTAGGCCGCAGGGTCCTTTGCTTCCTCATAAAAGTAATTACATGGTAGGAGTAATCATTAAAGTTTCATCAAAGCAGGGCTTCATCAGCCGCTAATGTAAGCTCATTTACTTTTTCCACATATTTTCAATATATCAATAAATGAAGAAAGGGCTTAGAGCATCAAGAAGCACCATCTAACGGATCTAAAAGGCATTTGAAGGTGTTGATGTCCATCTCCATCCACTTCAGCTGATCAAAGGAATGAGCTGAAATTCACATAAATTGATTTTATCATACTTTGCCAAGCAGATAGCATGTGGTTTAGTGTTCATCCAGAAAGACAGAATAACATTAGTATATGGTTCCTGTTTGGTTATTTTTGGGAAGCGATTTGTACTTGTGATCAGGGAATAGCAGAGAGTTTTTTGCATGACAACGTAATAGGAATGTATACAGAACATTAACTAACTAATGGCTAACTAATGTTCCCAGAACTTTGTTATGAGAACCAAAGATGATTTCTGGATAAAACCCTGTAAGGAGTGAGCTATGAGCAGAACTTTTACATTTAAACACTGTGTTTATGCTTGTATCTGTATATGGAAGAGATTCGAAAACACCATTTTATAATTTAACACTCACCAAAACACACATCCATCCTGTTTTGCAATGTACTCACATGTTTGTGTGTGAACAGGTGTGTGTGAACAGGTGTATGTGGTCAGTGGGTGTGCTGTTTGTTGCCTGTGTGGAGCTTGATAGACATGCTTGAGTTGCACAGACAGCTATATGGGAGCATGCTGGGAATACTGAAAACAGTATTATGCTGACTCTAAATCAAGTCAAGTATTTAACAAGTTATAAAGTAAAATGGCTTCTGTCAGACCGCCTTCCGTATTCAACTTACGAAAAAAGCATAACTGATGTTGCGTCAGTTACGCTTTTTTTGTAAGTTGAATACGGTAATGAGTAGGACGTAGCATAAGCATTTTGAACTGCAAAAGGGCGTTCACTTTCTTCATAAGTTCAGTTCAGAAGCTAGATATTTTACGTTATAACGTGTTAAATATAGATATTTTTATTACACAAACACATCGCTTAGCTTCAGAAGGCCTTTGTTAACCCCCTGGAGCCATGTGGAGTAAGTTTATAATGGATGGAAGCACTTTCTTGAGCTTCATACTTGTTGATCCCATTCACTGCCATTATAAAGCTCAGATGCGTAGGGATATTTATTGATATAACTCCGATTGTGTTCATCACAATCGTATATAAGTCGTATACACCTAGGATGGCTTGAGGGTGATTAAAACTTGGGGTAATTTTCATTTTAAAGTGAACTAATCCTTTAAAACTCATTTTTGATAATCAAAATGACATATTTAAACATTTTTTTTTCCTGTGAAAATAATTTCTTCAATAGCATAAAATACCTTGAATGTACCTCTACACCCTTGCTTCATTTAGTATGTGTAAATTAGTCCCCGACTCCACTCAGTCACACCAGCTTGGACTACCTGATCCACTTGGTCATCTAGTAAACATGTGGAAATATTGGTTTAATTCAGCCATATACGATTGAACCAGAAACTGATTCAGAAGAAGATGCATATGGGTTAGCTAGCATGTTAGCTTAGCACACCACCAAAACATGACAATTTATGAGATTAAAACCATGTTTTCCTCCAAACTTACTTTATATCACAAGTCGAGTGTTTTAAACAACCTTCTGTGATCTGATGACCTCAGATCTGTGACCTCAGATAAAAAAATCAGACAGAAAATATATTATTTTATGGTAATATATCGTCATATATCGTCGCATTCGTGTGTTTTTTGTCTTCAAAAGTGTCTATCTGCATGTTATAGCGGTACAGTACAGTACATCAGAGTATCCAGCACTCATAATGATTACATCGGCGCATTTTGTGTAAAAATTAAATAAATATTACTTCTCTGTATAGAAATTTGACATAAATATATGAGAATTTATCAATATTTCTCCAAATGTGCATGCTTTTTGACTAAAAGCCCTGAGCAATGTTGTTTTGTCAAGCGTTTTCATGACTACCATACAGGAGTTTTTGTTTTCTTAATGAATGTGGCTGACACTTATATTTCAATCAAAAGGTATCGACTCAGCCTTTCATATTTATAACTCCTGACACATATTAACAATTTACAGTCGCTATATGATTTTGAGAGTAAAACAGAGGTCAAAAATTGAAGCTTGAGTCTTTTTAATGACGTATAGTTTGTCAAGGTAATTACATCTAACAGTAACATTGAGCTCATTTAAACAAAGAATGCTTCAGTGAGTCAGCGTCCTCATGAAGGTTAACAGATTAAGCATTCGCCTATTTATAAATTGCATATATGCTATTATAAATTATATAAATGCAGCCATGGCAAGCATAAGAGACTTTTAAAAGCATTTAAAAAAATCTTAACTAAACTTTTTGTTGTTAGGAAGTGAAAATATTGCGACCAAACTCACATTGCAGTTATGATTTCTAAGTAGGAGCTTCCCAGGAGGACTTTAAGGAGCTTTACTGTACGAGTCTGTCTCAGTTCAGAGGAGCTGTAACTCGACTGACAAGAGCTGCCTTAATGGAACGTTTGCCACTTGTTAGCTTGAATTGACTTTCTCTCTCATACACGCTCTCTCTCTCTCTCTCTCTCTCTCTCTCTCTCTCACACACTCACTCAGCTGCTGTGGCTGCAGGACTCAGCCATCCACTTTTGATTTATCTGCTGTTTTCATAACAACGAAAGCTTCTCCCTGGTGCCTCGGATGAGGAGAGGAAAGGGAGGCTGTAACAGGGACCACCGCTGCTCTCCGGAGGAGTAGCGGTGTGCCGATATCTTTCTGACACCTGTCATGCTGTTTTCAACGACAACTCTCATTTTCACACAAGTCTCCTGTGTCCAAATTGGATTTCAACTGAAGCTAGAGAATTTCTAGAGAGCTGGTGTGGTTGTAAATATTCTGGAGTGACTGGGTGGGATAAAAAAATCAATATTGCGCTGCTGAACCTGGGATTTCTTGTCTCATCTTCTTCTGGTGGTAAAGTAACAGTGTGCAGTTTGTAGCGACACCTCTGAAGGGTTTGGGAGCGTTCAGTTCAGCTGGATGTGATGTGAAGCTGTGTGTGGATCTTTCTCTCTGGAGACAAACTGGAATGAGGGCAGGGCTGGTGTTACCCATCAGCCTCCTGCTGCTGGGGGTCTGGACGAAGCTCGGGCTGTGCTGGGATGGGGACAAGCCGGGGAGAAACAAGGGTGGGTGGAGATGGAAAGGGGACAGGTCTCGTAAGTAACCGCCCTGCTCTTAATTGCTTCCTTTTCTTCCTTCTCACATGTTTTTCAATACATAAACGTATATAGTCCCACACACTATAGCCCCTTTTTTAATTATATTTCTTGCAGTGCAGTGGTTTTCTCTGCATCTGTTGAATGTCTTCAGTTTGATTACCATTTTAGGTTTTTTTTTTTTTTTTTTTTTTTTTTTTAAGTGTCTTCTGCTATTGAATCTAAAATACATTTTAAAATCCCTGAATTTTAAGATATAATAGAAATGTATTGAAGCAATATTTCTTATAATTGAAGTGCAGATATTTCTTATTTCAGTGCTGGAACGTTTCGATGTTTGTATATTTGCTTGTTTCCTTGTTTGGAACTATTTTCATTGGCAGAGTAAACATTACGAAAATAACTGGCATTATTGTCTGTAAAATTAATGTTTTTGAGAGAAATATTTTATGCTCACCAAGGCTGCATTTATTTGATCAAAAATACAGTAATATTGTGAAATATTATTACAATTTAAAATAACTTATAATAAAAATAACTCTTTTGTAATATATTTTAAAATGTAATTTATTCCTGTGATCAAAGCTGAATTTTACTCCAGTCTTCAGTGTCACACGATCCCTCAGAAATCATTCTATTATGTGACCCTGGACCACAAAACCAGTCATAATCAATTTTTTGAAATTGAGATTTATACATCATCTGAATAAATAAACTGAATAAATAAGCTTTCCATTGATGTATGGTTTGTTAGGTTAGGACAATATTTGGTTGAGATACAACTCTTTGAAAATCTGAAATCTGAAGGTGCAAAAAAATCAAAATATTGAGAAAATCGCCTTTAAAGTTGTCCAAATGAAGTCCTTAGCAATGCATATCCACTTACAAAAACACATTTGATATATTTATGGTAGGAAATTTACAAAATATCTTCATGGAACATGATCTTTACTTAATATCCTAATGATTTTTGAGAAAAGAAAAATCTATCATTTTGACCCATACAGTGTATTGTTGGCTGTTGCTACAAATATACCTGTGTGACTTATGACTGGTTTTGTGGTCCAGGGTCACATATGCCAATTTTTATACTCAAGAATCATTATTATTATTATTATTATTATTAAAGTTGAAAAAAGTTTAATTTTTATTTATTTATTTTTTGGTGGAAGCTGATAAGAACAGCATTTATTTGAAATATAAGTATTTTGTAACATTTTAAATATTTGTATTGTCACTTTTGACCGATTTTAATGCATCCTTGCTGAATAAGAGTACTAATTTCTTTCAAAAATAATCTTTCTTACTTATTTCGATGGATAAAATCAGCTCCCAACATTTTTTTTTTCTCTGAATATGCTGTTTAAATCATAAATGTAATTTTATGAAAGTAAAATGGGTTATGAATGGTAATTCACTAGTCGGCTTTACAAAAGAGGTATTAAACTCTTCATTAAATGCTTTATGACTGATTAACTGTACAGAACCAAACAGAGCAGTCTGCTGTATACAATCCTCCTGCTCTTCTGAGCGATCCGTGATGAGCAGCGTGTGAGAGCTCAGTAAAAGCATGCACACTTAAGATGTCCATTAGTGATGTTTAGATGCAAGTGCAGAGGATAGAAGGCCTGTACTTATCATCAGAACACTATCAACTCTTGAGATTGTCAGTACTCTTTGTGGTAAAGTTGATTGACTGCCAAAGAGTCTGTTTGGGGATTGCTGATCTGACTCTGAGCCTCTTCTGGAGATATCCTGGCAGATGGCATTTTGGTTTTAAAGAGGACCTATTATGCTTTTACGTTTTCAGCTTTCTTTAGTGTGTAATGTTGTTTGAGCATGAATAAGGTCTGCAAAGTTGCAAAGCACAAAGTCACTCCAGAGGGAGTTATTCTCTATATCAGTAAACACTGTTTCTGAACTCCCTGAAACGCCTCCATTGTAGTCTTGAGTTTTCTATTGGGAACAAACATGTCACAATATTCCTCATTTATTAATTCATTCGCAAAAAAGGGTTGAGGCCTAATTGAGATGCTTTAGTAGTCTGTTAGGAAAGAAACAGTTGATCAATCACAACACACTGGTCCAGCCAACCACTTTGTGCTTTTTGGAAGGAGGGGCTTCATAGAGACCGGAACTAAACAGAGCATTACTGAAAGACTGGGAAGAGAGGTGCTGCAACAGAATATGTGAAAATGTGTTTTTTAAACATTCAAGCATGAAAACCTATTCTAGTAGACTCCAAAACAATATCAAGACTTTGTAAAATGACATAATACTAACTCTTAAAATCAGGTAAGTTGAATCAGATATTTTAGTGTCTCATTTAACATCATTACACATATTGGTCCTGTTATAAATGTTTGCATGGACCAAATGTTCTCTGGTCAGTGTTACTGCCTTGTGTTGATTCATAAATCATGTGCTGGTTACTGTCTATGTGGCTCAATGTGGTTTGAGTTTCAGCATTGGAGTTCCATGTGGTTTCACACTTGCGACCATCTGTTTCTTGACCTCTTCTCTCTGTGAACTACTATGGTGTGAAAGCAGAGTCAGGTGCTCGTTCATTCACAGGTGCACGCTGGAGATGAGCTGAGGAGTTTTATTGTCAGTTTTTTTTAGTTGTACTTAGTTTACTTAGAGTATCATTTGCTATTTTAACATGCAAGAAGGTCAAGGAGGTTTCGTTTTTCAGCAACATCCTTATGTTGCTAAAAAACAAGCATCTGGTGTCCAAATTTCAAGAAGACAGATAACAGCTTGGTACTTTTGGAACTTTTTAGTACTCTTATTTGTTTCCACTATCCTGCTTAGGTTCAGATTTGGAAAAGGTGAAGCATAAAACAAGATTCTATTTCAATATTATGTTTAATATTAACATAATTAGAGATTTAACTTTGTAACATGTAGCACACCTCATGATAATTCATTTTCTCTTTAGGGATTTCAATCAGCTACTAGATCAAACACATTTCAAACTGCATAGAAAAAAAAAAGAAAAAAGAAAGAATATTTAAGAAGTAAAGAAACAATGAAAAAGAGAAAAGACTAGTGCTTTTTAATTGTTATCATTGGCGTTTACTTCTTTTACTAGTAATTTAAGTACTTATCCCATGAAGCTTTGCAAATGTATCTTTTTTTTTTTTTTTTTTTTTTACATTTGATTATTTGATTAAATTTTATAAATTTTTGTAGTATTTTAATAATATATCGCAGCGTGCTGATATACAGCTATATTGCACGGCTACGAGTGTGATATTGCGTTTATACAACAGTTCGACGGCACGAGTGTGTAAATAAATAAGAAACAACAACAGAGTGTCTTGTGCAGCACTACTTCCTTCCGCCACGGATTTAAATCTCAAGTTGACAGTTTAACAGTTGTGCCCAAGCCTCCGTTACTAATTCTAAAACGTCACTTCAGAACTAGTAATGAAGGAATGTTGAGTCACTTAATTGAAGTTTATTGTATTATGTAGAGTAGAGTATTATGGTATTATGAGAGAGAGATCGACTAAACAAGTTCCTGCATTAATTCTTCAGGTCGATGTCCATAATATTATATCCTTTATTAAAAAAAATCAGTTTGAATGTCCAAAGAGGAACACGACATATTTGTCTTTGTCCTTTTAAAAGTTCCCACAGCACTAAAACAACTTCCTTGTTTAAATACTTTTCTATACAAGCTATAAGGCTTGTTCTGACTCGCTCATAAAGCAAGTCTTTGCCGCCATCTAATGGCGTAATAATGTAACTTTCACTGATACTATTGATGGACCCTTTCTCAATACTAAATACAGCATATTATTATATAAAATAATATTTATTGAACAATATTTAAATGAACAACAATAGCCATAAAAGACATAAACACAAGCAAACAATTCAGTTAATGTACTAAAGTAGCGCTCCAGTACAGGAGTAATATTAATTAAGATTAATAAGACCAAATATTGCTGGTTTCATATACCTCAAATTAATTATATTTTTTAACAACTATCTACATAAGAGCCAACGGCAAATACCCTAAGTACTGGCTGAGATGAAGCTGTTCTCTGTGGGTACACGAGCGCTGAACGGCTGCTGACAGCCTGGAGCTCGCATCTGCGAAAGCGTCAAAACAAATAATAAAATAGGCACTATGTTTATATACGAGTCACATATTTGAGATCTAAAAAAACTACATTCTTGCCTAAAAAAAACTCTTAAAACTAATTTTCGTGACTTAACAACAGTAGTATTTGTAAAAATATGGTAGAATTGCTTAACCACCATGACAATCACCGCAAGCGGAGTGATACAAATGGTGAAACGGTACCAGTGCTGATACTGGGAGAATATTGCATGGCTCTCAGCCAATCAGATTTTTTATATATAAAAAATATATCTTGGAGAACCTTGCTGAAAAATAAACACTGGATGATATTATAAAAGAAAACCTCATATGTTTGAAATTTATCAGTGGCATTCCTCAGGGATCTATCCTCAACCCATTTTCATTTTGATTTACCACAGTGTTGTTTTCTACTTTATAATGCGACTCTCTTTTACTAATGCCTACGCTACAGCAGAAAGCTTTTGAAAATAAAATGAGCATCCTTCCATTATCTATCAGCATTCAGGAAGTGGTGTCTGATGTGCGTTCTAATGATGCTCGCTCATAAAACGTCCATTTAGCCGCACATGCTCTATGCTGCAATTACATGCATGAACACAGCTCACCTTTAAAAGTGATAACATCAGCCACGCTCAGTAGCTGGGCAGGTTGCTGTCATAACCTGTAAGTAAACTCAAATGCATTGTTAACCAGACGAACACACAAAAAAAAACACAATTCTGGCTTGTGTTTTAAAAGAGGACAAACACAAAGGGAAAAGAGGAGAGGGTGCTCTGGGAAAGTTGAGTGGATGTAATAAATAAAACATTGTGTCTTTGCTGTCAGGTCTTGTTGAGACAACAGAGTGAATATTTGGTCCTTCTGCTAGAATGTTCTGTCTAAAGTTAGGTGACTTTTATTTCCCTCGGTGGCTGTTGTATGAAATCATTTCAGTGAATGTTGAGGAACAACATTATCTCACTGAGTGAAGCAGCAGACACACTTATGCTTGTGAAAGCTCAGGGAATGTGTTTGCTAAGGAGAGTGAAGTAAAGAATAAAAAATGAAGGCAGATGTCATTATTAAGTCTTTCTGTATGTCTATTCAACTGACTCTCTAGAGGTTGCCTATATATGTTGTTGCATTACCAAGTCCTTCCAGCTACTAATGCATGTGTACAGTAAATCAGACACTTTTTTTTTTTACACTTTCACCAAAGTTAATTTTTTTTTTTTTTTTTTTTTTTGTAAGTGCAATTTATGAATATGGGTGTTTCAAACTGAGCTTTTTTATGTCCCAGGAAAACTTTTTTATAGCCCTTTGTCATATGTACTTATTTTTTTGTATAGATGTATTACATATTTTATGTATAGCTTTTTCTGTAAATCTGAAAATGTAACAAGTGGTACTTCATTGAAACTCATTGTCATAATGTATATATATATTATGAAACGTTCCTGTCCTTGGGTCAATAGCTATGTTTTATTCACGATCACAAGCTATGACCGCTTCACCCAACAGTTCTGTGTATCACTACACAACACCCTTAGCAACCACTCTTAGCAACGTAAACTTTTTGTTCTCAGCTGATATTGTTTATTGAAGCTTACTGTATTATGTAGAAGAGTATTGTGAGAAAGAGATTGAGTGAGCGAGTTTATTACCTGCATTCAGTTTTAGCATTTTCCTTCAGGTCAGTCCTATGTTCATAATAAATCATCTGTTTAAATGTCCAATGTATTATCTTGTCCTTTTAACAGTTAAGGGGTTTTCCCGTGACTGACAGAGCTAGTCAAAGCATTTATCAGTTGTCATGTTCTGTGTTCACAACAATTGAGTCTTTTCAATGTAAATGTCTTCGCTATTGACTGACACACTAATAAAGTTCACGGTCAGGGACTATGGCTTTTAGAAAAGGTTTACTTCATGAAAGTTGTATTGATACATATTTCTGGCTTTAATATTTATATTGTGTGGTAACCGTTTTATAAAAGCAATGAGGTACTCGAGGCCAGTGCTGTATCGTGAAAAACTCCGCTTTGTGTCATGCCTAAAGGCTGATTTATACTTCTGCGTTGGACCTGCGCCGGAGCCTCTGCGCCATAGACTATGCGTCTGTTTTTATTTATACTTCTGCGTCGTTGTTCGCGTCGACGTGCATGCAGACCACTAAGAGGCAGTGTCCGCGGTCATGTTGAGGTTTAAGGCAAAAGCTGAAGAAGAAGCAGCTTGTCATGTACGTTGTTAGAGAAGCTTAATAGAAGTGGCAAATAGGTAACGACTTTTGTTGCAGTTTGACTGATTGTGTCACCTGAAACAGAGTGTTTTTTCATTCATATGGAAGTTGAAAACACTCGCTCTTCTCCAATTGCTCCACGCCAGTTTTGTGACCTGAGGGAGGGGTTCTAGCAGACCAATCACAGCGCTTGCGGTCTGCGTAGAACTGACGCGTTGTTAAATTTTTGAAGAGGTGCACGTCAGGCTACGTCGTAGCTACGGCATACACTCGACGCAGAAGTATAAATCAGCCTTATCTGCCCTTCAGCCATGACTTATTCATGATACAGCACAGCCTCTTGTACCTTATTGCTTACATATAGCACACACACACACACACACACACACACACACACACACATATGTATATTTACAAATGTTTGTTTGATGCGATTAATCGATTTGATAGCACTATATACAATATATTATATATAGTATATTGTATTTTATTTATTTATATATATATATATATATATATATATATATATATAATTTACTATATTATTTTTATTATATTAATAATATTTATATTTTATAAAATATATTATTATTTATTATTATTAATATTAATATTATATATTTTTATTATATATTTAATATTAAATTATTATAAAATATATAAAATATATATTCAATTATTTATTATTATTAAATATATATATATATATATATATATATATATATATTATTTTATTAATATTTACTATATTATTTTTATATTATTATTATTATTATTATTATTATTATTATTATATTTGTATTATATATATCTGAACAAACAGCTGGAATGTCATTTCGACCATCAGGTAATTTTTTTAAAACAACGTTGTCAGTGAGTTTGATATGAAATATGAAACATATGTGAAGAAAGCAAAGAAGGTAAATATAATTTGTGAACATTTTATTTAGGACAGAAATATGTATTAGCCAAAAGTGCCCAACACCCCTTTATGTAACGTTGTGCAATTGTCATTTTGATTACATGTAAGTTAGTAATTCTTTTGTGTCTGTGTGCTGGAGCAGGTGTGTGAGTGACGCGTGGTCTTGACTTAAATATAGACAATGAGCATTAGAATAATAAAGACTTGTGTGATAGGCCAGCTGCTAATTAAAATAAGGACCCAGATGCACCGTCTCGCATTTAGAGGTCACTGTTCATGTCTGCTGCTCTTTCTCTCACAATCGCTCTCTCTGGGCTCCAGGAGGTTTGAGGTGTCTTTAATTAGCTAACAATGAGCTGTGAATCTCAATTACTGTACGCTCCACAAGGTCAGAGCTCAGAGACTGAGGAAGAGCGGCGTATCTGAACCTCACAACATCTGTGGAACGAATCAGGTTTTTGTACAATTAAATTCAAACTGCTTTTTCAATGCGATTACATTTAATTTAGCAAGTTACCTGGGGAAATTGTAATCACTAGCATATTCCTTTAAAACACATTGTTCTCTGTGTAATTTCCTGCTGGAGATGACATAGTCATATCGAGAGCAGTTTGTAATAGTTGGACTCTCTCTCACGCCTTCCACGGAGAGGAATGTGACCTCGGAGTTAGCGGGTAGTGAATCATGTGAGGAATTGAAACTTTCTCTGGCAGGAGCGAAAAAACAGGTGGAATGAGAGAGGATGAGAGACAGCCAATAAATTAAAGGTTATGAGAGGCAGTGCATTAGGAAAAGGGGCAGCCCAGGGGCTCTTGGGATCTGATGGGGGTCATAAGGTCATAAGTCTGCTCAGGAAAGAACTTACAGTTAAAACCAGATAAGGCAGTCCTTTGAAGGAGATTTTGCTTTCCTTTACAGTCCCTAGGTGCACTCATATTCACACACATATGGACACGAATATTGAGTGTACACACACATGCACACCACTGTATGAAAATACTCTTTGTCCCCTTCAAAGCACCTTTTCCTGAGGTCATCCTTACAGAGAAGTGCTGCACAAATTGCTTGGTTAAACATGTTAGTATGTTTCTTCTTCTTCTTCTTCTTCTTCTTCTTCCTTTAATAGGTTCGTTAGATTTTGTTGTTAACAGATCAGTTTTGTCTAACATAGTTTTTTTTTTTTTTTTAAGTGAAAATATGAACATTGGCTTATAAATGGTGTGTTTTCATATGGTAAATGATCAAATAGTTAAAGAAATATTAAATTAATTCATGGAGAGTACCTGAAAACCATAAGTAAAAGCAGAGATACCGAAAATGACTCGTTACAAGTTACCATTTCCAATACCAGATTTTAACCTTTAAATGCATGAATGTTTCACCAATCATTATTACATATTCAGGTCTTTAGCGACCCGGATCTATATCTAACATGGAGGGATCTCTACATGTCACGATAATATAAAACTTTCCTGATATTAGAGTAACAATTACAGAAGAATAAAATAAAGCATATTTTGTTACTTTTTGGATCTTGGAAGGGTTCAGTATGAGCAGATATTTATCATCACTGTCCTCGTCATTCAGCATCTGGCTCATATTATAAAACTATCATTTTCAACATCTTCAAAATCAATATTTTGAACGCTGACAGCTTCTTCACCAGATCCACTGTCAAGTGACAGTGACAGTCATATTTGATTGCGTTCAGTACCTGCTCTGCATAAATCGCTGAGCCATTTCAAGTTTTGCTGTTCTTTTGTTTTCTGCCTGCATTAACTATGAGTGAAATGTCACTGCATTGTGAATCGGACATTGCCACCTTGTGGAATAAAGGTGAATTGAACGTATTCAGTCATCAAAGATTCAATTATTGTTGTGCAGAAAAAATATACTTATGACCCTATACAATTTTTACAAATAAATACATGAATGGGAAAACAGGCATTCTTTTATAATTTTTTTTGTTATATTGTTTATGATGAATTGACTGAGGAATACTAAGAAGGTTGATGTCTAACTTTAAAAAAATGAATGAGGAGAAGGGGAAAGTGAATGACGTCCTGGGTAACTAAAGAACCAGGGGTATGTGTTTAAATTTTACTCATACTGAATGTAGCCTCAAAAATGCACTAGTCCTCAACACCTAAAGCTGCGTTAACACTACCAGTGACACGCAGCAACAAAGAGAAATTATTCCATTCATTTCAATGGAGAGCTGTCGATTTCTGGTGACACAAGCGACAGTGACCATTGGCGATGGGGATGTAGGCGTGTCCGGCGACACGACAAAGTTGGGATATGTTTAACTTTATGCAAATGGAGAGCGACTTTTAGGAGCAACAACCAATAGGAGTGAAGTCAGTGGAGTGCACGATCCATCACTGTAGTGGAGTGTCGAGGCAAGATGGAGCAGAAGTTAATTTTAGCTGTCAGCAACTTTCCTATCATTTATTATGTCTCTGTATACATTCAGTGGTACTCGTCATGCTGACTCATTTTGCCTGAATAGTTTTGTGAACCCAGATAGACTGGTGCTTGCACTTTTGCCGCAGATAAATAGCTGAGATGGCAAAGAGCATTCACTGTTTCTTTTATATTAAGCATTTTATGTACTGATTCCATTTATATTTAATAATTTCCTTCCAAAATGCTTGTTTGTAGTGACAAGAAAACTGATTTGTTGGCTACAACATGGAAAAACATTTGTGAATGTCATTCGTAAACGTTACTCGGAACCCACTAGTGACGTCACCAGCGACATGCAGCGAAAAACAAGAACCAGTTGATTTGTGAAGAAAGCAATTTTATTTCTAAAATCAAAATAAAACTGAATACCTCAATATTGCAATAAACCAAGGTTAACACTTAAACGTCTACAAACACTCAAGTCTTCGTTAAGCTCAAGTGCTCAAAAAGGGCATAAGTAAACCAATATCATTCAAAAGGGTCTCTTTAAAATAAAGCATAAATAAAACAATGTTGAGTAAAATGGAATAATCAAAGCATACTTGCACTGGACATGCTGGTTTCGACTTCATCACCGGCTGCAGTCATGTCCTCATCTCATATAGGAAACACCTGCGATTCAGAAACAACCTGCTAATGCACTAACATTAACGTAAAGTAGCCTTGTTGACAAGTCTGGGCAAGTAAAGGCAAAACGCACAATATATAGTACCTTCAATGCCCTGTAGATGGCGATATCACTTCTTTTGTAGCAGAAATAAACTGCTGCAGAAAAAGTTGGGTGCCATGCAAAATGTAACGAGTGATTGCATAACTCAACACATATGCATTTGCGTAAATAGTACATATATTTATTCAAAAATGTAGTCAAGTACAGAGTAAAAGCTGCTAATATCTTTGTTTATTAGTAGCCAAAAGGTACTGAAGTAAAGATAAACATATGTAGGGTTAAGATCATTTGACTTGGTCTTGACATTCTATTTCTCTGATACTAGGGACAGTATAGTTTTTACCTCAGGGTTTAAAGATAAAGTATGTAATGGGCTATATGCACGGAGCGTTCTTTAGAACTTCCACAATAAAATAAGCCAGCTCGAAAACTTCCAGTGAGAGTCATTTGCATCAGTAGTGTAATACTTAGTTTATAATCAGAATACAGTTGGCTAAATTCAATTTGACCATCAGTTTTCACACTTTCATGTGGAAAAAAAAAAAAAAAGGTCAAAAATGAAATATTTATTGTGCACTTTAGTTATATTAATTGAATAAAAAGTGTGTTTTTACAAATGTGCTGAAATCATTGATCTTGCGCTGCTGTGATTATAAAGGGAAAGTGCAGTGCTCACTTTCTGTGTCATTCATTCACAAGGAAAGTTATTGTTTTTCATAAGATTTTGTGTGTATTTCACATTGACAAAATGTATTTTTAAACCTAGTTATTGTATAATGTTTATTATTCAGTCAAAAACGAAGTGAAAAACGATTAGAGGAAATGGCTGATATACATGCAAATAAATGCTACTTTGCCGCCACCTGCTGGTTAAAGTGGTAATTATTGTCTTTTTTAAGTGTTTTCTATCAAATGTTGAATTTCCTACATTTTGAAACGTTCAGTTTTACAATGGGGACAATCTCAGAAGGATGAGCAAGTAATGTTTCATCACATTAAAAATAACATTTGAAGTGCTGGGGGAAAAAATTACATGTACGTGTCTAATTACAGACACAGCGTTTTTAAACCGTCCCAGTAGCTTCGTCTTTATTGCAATCAATAAAACTGGTTTATTGGCAAATTAGGTAAATGTGATTTAAAATATGAATACAACATTAAAAAGTCAACCTCTGATGGTTTTGTGTTGATGTACAGCTACTACAGAATGAACAGCTAACAGTTCAAGCTGGCTTAACGACAGACTAGGAAGTAACCGTGCATATAGCCTATTGTACAATACTCACCAAGTACTGGTGTCAAAACATGGATTAACATGAGCATCGCCCTACTATTAAGGATTCTACAAGATTGCTGTTGTGATTCTTTGCAGATGCAAACTTGACTTCCTTTCCAGCAGGTAAGCCTGGCTAGGCCTCAACCTCAAAAAGCTAAATATTACTGGATGGTGTTGGGAAGCAATCATTATTTTGCTCTGATGCTAGTGGTGTAGTGTTAGCCTGCTTTTCAAAACTAAGAGATTGTACACTGAGAAGGTTTTTGAACACCTTCTCAGTGTAAATCTCTTGAATTTGACAAGTTACAGCTTTTCAGGCCTCAGTAATCTATTTGTCTCTGGAAGCTAAGCCATACTAGAGAAAGAATCCCATCAGCGTGTCTTTGAAATTGAAATTGTTGATGACTTGTTGGTGAACAGTGCTAGCTTTCATCATGTCAAATCCCGTCATATTCCTTCTAGATCACTCGACGGTCACATAATTAGCTGCGCTGACTCTAGGTCTTTTATTATGATATACAGATATATAATTCTGAGCTTAACCTAAATGTGCTTCAGGACTGGAGCTGTTTTTATGAGCACGAACCACAGCAACAATTGGCCACAATAAGGAGTAGACAGGGATGACTGCCATTTATGTTCAGCTTTATGGCAGAAAAGGCTTCAGATGGTTTCGGACTCTTTATGTTATGTGATGTCATAATGAAGTGTAAATTGACATTAAGTACCAAGTCTGGTTTCCACAGGGGAAGCTTTGTCATTTTGGGAATATTTGTGTGCGAGCGCAAGAAACCTCAATGGCTTTGCTGAAGCAGGAGACGTGTCTGAAATGAAGTGCGATTTAAAGCTGCGGGGAAACACAAAAGGGTTCATAAAATGTATGTTTTATATTCATAAAGAACTTTAAACTGCTTAGAAGGCAACTTCACAAGCGCTGTGATGGACAGCTTATTTTGGCATGGCTAAGATGGTGTAGATATAAGGAAATGAATGGCACATCCGTTCAGCTCCTAATGCGAATGATGAAGACAGACACTTCATGGCCACGCTGATTCTAATTAACATGCTAATTGGAAATTCGAAGACAAACAATGGGAGGTGTGCGAGTTACTTTTTGCAGTGGCCTCTCTTTTGTGCTTTTAAATAGCGAGAGACGGGCAGAAATAAAGCTTTTGTTTTGGCCGATTTCTAAAGCAACTGGTTGAGTATGTCAACTGGAGACAAATTTAAATAATTGTGAGACTATTTAAGAGTAATCAGAATTCAGAATGAACATCTGACACAGTAGCTATGTTTCCATAACACTTTTTGAAGTATTGCATCAGAAACGAGTGATGAAAATGCCAAATTTCGAGAGAAAAAAATCCCTTAATTCGCAAAAGAAGTTTTTATGCTTGCTTGAGGTGGTTTTTGACTTGCGGAATAAAAGAGTTAATGCGAATATTGGGAGATGGAAATGCATTTGCCGAATAAATATGGATGTAGCGAACATTAAACCCATGTGACTAATCGTAAACGACTGTTTCCTCTGATGGTGTTTTATTTACTGTTGGTTACTAGGTTACCAATGTCACCGTCATCCGCTTGAACAACTTGATGGAAATGCACCTAATTTACATTTGTTTGTTTTTTTGTGAACTTTGCAAAGATTTGCTTCACGTTGGGATGGAAACCCAGCTTATGATGGGTCAGCAGGTGAATATTTAAGTTGCACTATAGTTTCTAGCAGTGATAGTAATGTTATTAGTAATGGTTGTTGACCATTAGGACACTCTTCTTTCATCTGTTTTCTCTAGCCATATGAAAGTAGCAAAAATTATGCCAGTGTAATTTTTGATTTGTGTTTCAGCAGATTTAGCGTGCTAAAAAGACCTAATGCTTTATAGACCCCATCGTGACCATGACCACTGTTTCCAGATTTTGTTCTGAGAGCTGTGTTCATTAAAAAATGCAAAGAAGCAGAGGGAGGGAGAGGAGGAATGTTAATTCTTCTCCTCATATCAATATGTTTGGTTTAGCAGATGGTACTAGAGCCAATCGAGCCAATCTGCATTCTGGATACATAACTACTCAGCAATTAATGGAGGCGTTACAGTCTGAGAGGCGTGGCCAGATCCATCCATTTGTTGCATTTCACGATGAACAGACCAGAACTCTGTAGTTTTTTAGAGTAGAAGTTTAAATGAAGTACTGATAAACCAGGATTAACAACATAGATTTTTATTTTTTTATTTTTTTTTATATGTTGGCCTGTTTGCATTATTTAATATTAGTATTGATCTTCCAATATGTCTAGATTTTATTTTATTTTAGTTTAGTCTTATGATAAAATATGTACTTTTTCATAAAAAGTTAGTTTCTTTAGACAAGAAAAAAATGCTTTATTTAAGCTATTATGAAATATTGTTAGAAAGAGAGAAAGAAAGAAAGAAAGAGAAAAAGAAAGAAAGAAAAAAGAGAAAGAAAGAGAGAAAGAAAGAGAGAAAATCTGTAGCTACAAAAATGATTTTATTTTATTTCATTTTCGTCTTAGGATGGAATGTATATGCATTTTTCATTAAAAGGTACAAGTTATTTACAAAAGACAGTTATAAAATAATATAAAGTATATAATTATACAATTTTAAAATATAGCTTTTACAAAATATTATTAAAACCGAAAAAATCAGTAGCCACAATTTTTTTTTAATTTGATTTAATATTATTTTATTTTATTTTGTTTATTTTTATTTTTTATTTTATTTATTTTTGTATTAGAATGGAATGTATATCCATAGTCCAACCAAAAATTATTCAGACACTAGATATAATTTTTTTATATATATTTTTTTTAATAGTGGGTGTAGGACACTATAGTTAATTTATGTAAGTGAACATAGCAAAATAAAGTAATCTATGACATATTATACCCAAAAATTCTTCATATAGTGGACTACCAGTAAAACTGATCAAAATTTGGAAAAAAAAAAAAAAAAAAAAAAAAAAAACTTTTTTCAAAACTATAGTGAATAAAGTGTTCAAGGTGTCTGAATACATTTTTTTTGTTTGATTGTGTGTGTGTATGTGTGTATATATATATATATATATATATATATATATATATATATATATATATATATATATATATATATATATATATATATATATATATATATGATATTATATGTATAATATATAATATTATATGTATATGTGTGTGTGTGTGTGTGTGTGTGTGTGTGTAATTTGCATTTGTCATTTCTTTTAGCCAGCAAGATATAGGGTTCCACATAAAGTTAGCACTAAACATAATCCATTCAGCTTAAATTGATTGAACAGATCAGATTCTTCTGTGTGTACTTTGTGTGAATATGTGGACTGTGTAGGGATGAAGTTTTGAAGTGAAGGGCTGAACTGATCTGTTTTGCGCTGACACCATTATTCATACTGGAACACAACCTAATCAAGGTCTTTATCCAAATGAATGGTCATATTTGCCAGTTGATCTGACACATTATACTGTTATCATGTGACATTAAACCAAGGACATGAAGAAGGTTAAAAAACGTCTCTGTAACATGAAGGATCACATCACATCAGCGAAGACTGTGTGTGGAACATGAATTTTTTTTCTAATGAGATGTGTCACATTCTGATGAAATATTTCAATTTGTTTTATGACCTGTAATTATGCTGTCACCAGTCCCTTCAGCAAAAACTCAAGTATAAACAAGTTCAGGTTTAATTATGTGATGGGCTTAAAGAGAGTGATGACAAAAGAGGCTTTTGAAAATACATCATCTTTTTTTCCTGTAAGACAATAAGTTTGCATTTTAAAAAGTTTTCTCAGAGTTTTGACAGATAATATAAAGAGTGAAAAAGTACAAAGCACATAATCCAAAGCACTTCAATCCAGCCTAACATGTAAACTTCAGCTGCATTATGAACAGTAAATGCAACCTCAGTTAGTAACATCAGGTTTAACCAGGAACTACATACATTTGCCATGTCTCGAAAAAGAGCCCCCGCTTGGGGCAAAAAAGCCACCCGAAAATCAAGATATATAGGGCAAAAATGTCCTTGTATGTGTTCTTGTTTTTAATATTTATAACAGGATATACTATAGAGTGCTGTTTTCCCGAATATCAGCATGATTGCAAATGTGATAAAATATAAATTGATTTTATACAACAGTTCGGTAAACATGAAGTTAATGTTAGGTGACTTTCATTTTACTCTTAGAACCTTGTTTGTTTTTGCTCTATTTCCCAACAAAATCCAACTGTTTGTTTGAAATGAGCCTCCAAATTGCTAAGGCTGATTTTTCCAGATTTTTGCTCCAAACACATGATTTTTTTTTTTTTTTTTTTTTTTAAATCTTTGTACCAGGAACAGCAAGCTCACTGTTTGCAATGCTCAAAATATTGGAAGAAAAATATAATTATTATTAAATTGGGGTTGGTGATTTTCATTAATGTATCTCTAAAAGGGACCTGACTGTCTTCAGAAAAGTTTTAATGGCATTTGTTTTCCCTCTTACCTCCGTATAATGCCTATTAAAGTAGTGTTTATAAGCTAAGCACTGCTTTGTTTACAGCGGTAAACAAGGAAACGCTATAGCCCTGCTGTTCCATAAGCGCCATCTACTGACAGGGAGTGAATTTGCAATTTTTTATTCAGTTTGTCTGCTGTAATAATTTCACAAAGCTAAACCATTCTTTTCTTTTGCTTTAAATCTTGTAATTATACTATGTTATTTAATTAAAAAACAACTGCTCATGCCACGTGTGTAATATGTAATATAGCAAATAAACAAAAAAATTAATTTGCTTAAAGAAACAATCGGCAACCGGTCCATTTGTTTGTTAAAAAAAATTGGAATCGGCCATGAAAAATAATTATCGGTGCAACCCTACTTATAAATGCACTTTAAGGCCTATAATAAATCACGTCATCATGAGATATTAAAGACTTGTGAGTGGGCGGCAATCCCAAAAAAAACTCTACACAGTTCTACACATCCACATGTGTTCTACACTTGTGTTCATCTTTTAAATATTTCGGCTGGTTTTATTGTGTCGCTGAAAGGTTATACACAATATTAACTTTTAACCTGTAAATTTAGGGTTTGATGTTTATTAATCATAATTTATGTACTTGATATAATTTGTTTTATAAATCATAATCTGGGCTTTCCTGATCTCCCACAAACGCCTTCCATCATCCTCTGCCCGAGAGCATAATCCATTTATGCAGTGTTGATATACCTGTACAGTGAATTCTTTACAGAGTAAATCTTTCAGTAGGAATTACGCCTACTCTATCCCACAGTTCCCCTCGGGTTAGCGATGGCAATTCCATTTAACAGCATCATTCTCCTTCAGCTGAGATCTGAAACTGGGGAGCTTGAGGTTTGAGACTATTTCCTGGCAATGTTTCAGGTGGTGGTTTAGGTCTTTTTCAGGTTTAATTACTCTTGAAAGGATGCAAATTGTGCTGTCGTACTGTGGTCTCAGTGACATGCGTATGGCTGCACATGTTTGTGCATGTAAGCGTGTAGAAAAGTGTGTGCGTGTGTGTGGAAAAAGTAGATAGGCTCTTGCTGTTTGTTCAGCTTGCCTGACTCTGGATCAGATGGCTGGTGAACTGTGACCAGCTCTCAACTGAAAAAGCACACTGTAATTATTCTTAAATTGTAAATTAACTGCTTAGATTGATTTCATTATTTTGTGTGAATAATTTGAAGAATTTCAAGATTCATTTTGTTCTAAGATTTATCATAATGATCTGTAGATCGTGACCATTTCCAATTCATAACTGTCTGTTAAAGGGATAGTTTACCCCAAAAGTGGAAATTCTATCATCATTTACTGATGTTTACCAATATATATGAACAATATCACTTGAGTAGTAGTGTGATATGGCTCTATATCAGCATGGCTCTGATTCGGCCATAGGTACAAGGCCGCAGGTAATCACAGCCGTGCTGATATATAGCCATATCGCACGACTACAAGTGTGATATTGCATTTATACAACAGTCTGATGGCACAAGTGTGTAAATAAATAAGGAACAACAAGTGTCTTTTAAAAACCCTCTTTCAAATCTCAAGTTGACAGTTTAGCTGATAAGCCCAAACCTCTGTTACTAATTCAGAAACGTTACTTTAGAACTAGCAATGAAGGAACATTGAGTTGAAGCTTATTGTATTATGTAGAGCAGACTATTATGACAGAGATTGACTAAGTGAGTGCATTACCTGCATCGGCATCATATTCATAATAAAAAAATCAGTTTGAATGTTCGCTGAGGAAAGCGATATCTTTGTCTGTTTAATTGTTAAGGAGATTTCCCATGTGAAACAAATTGTGAAATGGTTTTGGTATGTTATTAGTAGAATATCACTGAATGTCAGTGGGGTCCAAAACAACATCAGACCACGCTGACTTTTGATTATATGGATAAAAATGGTTGAAATGTTCTTCAAAATGTTTTCCTATTTGTTTTACAGAGGAAGAAAGTTATGCAGGTTTGGAGTGACATGAAATGGTAATTTTTGGGTGAAAACAATTAAAGCAGAGGTGCAAAACTCAAGCTGTGTTTGAAATAACCTCATTCACTATTCCCTACATTGCTCCACTAATATAGTCCATTTGAGGGAGTGAATGAAAATGAGTGAGTAAATTCGGACACTGAATGCGCCGGAAGGACTGCCGCTTTTGTATAGTTTTTGCTTGCTGTTTAATAATCATTTGAAACTTAGCAAACTGGCAGCTCCAATAGTAATGCAAATATTTATCTTGAACTCTGTCATGAAAACTAGCATGTATAAACCTTAATTAAACAATTTAATAATGAATTAAAAATGTATTTATACCTGTATGATATTACGCTGTACACACATTGGACCAGCGGATTGGAAAATGGATGGATGGATGATTCATTTGTGGGCGCCATCTTCTGGTGGGACACGGTAATTACTTCGACCTCACGGTGCATTATGGGTATTTTCAAACCGCTGAGTGTACATCAGTTGTACACTTGTTATTGTGGTGTATTATGGTATTGAATGAGTGCACTTGATAGGGCTGTGACGATCCATCTGGATTGATCCTGATATTTTCTCTCTCTAATCGATTCTGAGCTTAGTTTTTAACAGAAGATGCTGCTCTAGGCTAGTTTTTAACCGCACATCTCAAACGCTCATAAAGAAGACTGCTGGACAGCGCTCGTGCTTTCGGCTAAGTCACGAAAGTGGTTAAATATACTTGTACCTCGGCTCAGAATGCTTTTACTGTATGATGCGATTATTTGTAATTTGCCTCAACCTTTTTTAACTTTATGAATGATTATTTTAGGTTTAAGTGGTGTGTGTAAAGGAACTGGAAGCAGGCAGTGTGCAAGTGTTTCTAAAGCACGTATAGTAGTGCCATCTGCTGTTTAAAAACTAAGCACAGAATCGATTTGGGAGAGAATCGCGATACATCGGAAAATATCAGAATCACTCCAGATTCTTCATATCACAAATTGAGATTCAATGTATTGTCCCAGCCCTACTTGATAATGTCCACTATGGTTTCAGACACCACCCTCAAATAGTACCCTATTTAAGGGTATGGGGGTAATTTCGGACACAGCCTCAGTTTCTGGAGGGCCACAGCCTTGCAGAGATTCAACCCTAAATAAACACACCTGATCAAGCTAAACAACTCCTTCAGGCTTATTTGAAACTACAGGTATGTGTGTCAGCGGTGGAATTAAACTCTGCTGGGCTGTGAAACACTTGCTGCATCCCTATTCGCATACTATCAGTCTAAATAGTATTTGAAATTTAGAATTGGTGTGTCCCAAATCCTATTATGTTGAAATTAGTATTCTGGTTAGAATCCGAAGTACAGATCCATGCATGCTCTAAATGCTAATATTAGATTATATAACATTTAATTAATCATTTCAGAATGCGAGGCTATAGAATTTTTACAGTATAAGACGTCTTTCACTTTCTCCCTCTTTCTCTCTTACACATGCAAATAAGTCATCATCAAGCAGAGATTCTTTCAGAATGAATCCTCGACTCTTGCCCACAACAAAGTGTTGCGGTGGTTGAAGATTTATGCGATTCAGACATGAACACGGGGTGGAAGAACATCGCTTCAAAGACTGGAGCTCTGGTGGATTAGCCGAGGTTCTGTCACACTCTTAATAAATCTAAAAGAATTCCCCTTCTATTGTCATGTTGGCACTTTGCTAATGATGGCAGTAGCTTTGAGGCTGGAGGAGAGCTTGTACTGTTGAAAGGCCTTTTCTAACAACATTGCTTTTGAAGAACCATGACCTTGAAGGAATGTACTGTAGATCTCACACTGAGTTTTCAGAATGAATTTCTCTGTACAAAGGTTTTATACAGTGCAGATTAAAAAACCAAACTATTAGGTGGAAATAATTATTTTACACTACCATTCAAAAGTTTTGTGTCGGTAAGATTTCTTCAAATGTTTTTGAAAGAAGTCAAGTAAGGTCTACTTTTTTCCCCTCCTTTCTGTCACCTTTTATTCATAGTACAATAAACAATGAAAAAATGTCATTGAACAGTATCAAAAGCGTGATTTGAACTTCAAGCCGCCAACTTGAGCACCAAGGCTCAATGTGCATTGTTTTAGTGACACCAAAATGGCTTCTAAGTACACAAGTGCCTTCAAAGATCCAAAAACGTCCTCATAATATTAAAGAAGAACTCACAAAGCGTGTCTGTCAGATTGAAGGTGGCTTGTCCTTGTGGAGAGCATCATTAATCATGGTTGTAACTCTTGGCTTTTATGACACTGCATTCAACAGCTGTGACCTTTCACCACGGTCTTCAGGCCCTGAAGTGGCTTTCATTTACTTGCCACAGAAGAGCTTATTGTACCGAATGCTTTAACCTCCGTGGCCTGAGCGATGCCCATCATGTGCTCTGTTTAGCTGCGTGAGACCTCGCCAGCTGTTCTGGCTTTCACAGGCCTGCCGTGATTTTGACATAGATTGATAGGATTATTCCTAGAGCACTTGAACAGGCTATGACCGCAGTGACTCTGTGAGCCACAAGCATTCGCACTGGTGCTAATCAGACTTCTCCTTGTAGAATTCCTGGCTGGGTTTTTTGGACAGTGGTTGTTGGATGTGTTTTTGAGGGCAACTTGTCAGTAGATGATTGGACTTATTTGTCTGGTGTTCACATTCTTAGTTGAGTATGTGAACAGGTGGATGTGTAATCACTACATCCAAACACATCACTCAAAGCAAATGAGGTTGGGAGGCTCTTCAAAGCCAGTCTGTCTTACTTTATTCATGGAGAGCCATTGCTTTGTTACCAGTTAAACAATTTTAGCTTTCCATCAAACATAATGGTGAGTGAATGTCATTCACTTATACCATTGACTGTCATTGAGCATTTGAATAATACGCTTGGCATTTACGACACTCAACCGCAAGATGGCTTCAAGTGTGCATTGTATTTGAGTTACATTTTTAATCACTTTTTATTAGAGATGTATCAGCCATCAATAGTTATCGGACGATTTTTGATCAATTTAACATGAGAAATGCCAGTTTTCAAATGCTCCTGCTCCCACTTTCAAAACACTTTCAAATTTAAACACTTCCATGTGCTTTCAAATGCTGCTGTGCGTTGATCATTGTAGCCAATCACAGACATATCTGTTAAGCGCATAAAAACACAATGGCCAGTCAAAGGTGTTTAAGAATCTGCTCAGCAGCGTCACATTTTTAAAATTTCAGTACCTATAGGTACTGAAGTCGGTACTTTTGACAACTCTAAGAAACGTATTATGTCACTGTATTGTGCAACTGTCTTCACAAAGTAATGTCTAGAGTTATAAAAAAAATAATGTTCAGTCATCAACTATGTTTTTGTCCTGTTGTTTTATGCTATTTTAGGCAGGCTACACTAATCACTTTTTGGTAAATATAGGCTAAACGAGCCTGCAATGACAATAAGAATTAAAAGGAAATAAATACATATTTGAGTGGTGTAATATTATAATAAAATGTCATTAATCACATATTAAGATAACCCATGTTATTTAAATTACTAAAATACCCTAAATAAACAGTAAAGAGCAATAATAATTTGCTGCACTGCATAAGATGTAGCCTATAATGCAAATTCAAGAGCACAGTTTCACCTAATTAATTATTAATTTGTTTAGTTATGTATAATTTGAATAAGAGAACAACACCAATAAACTTGGGGTAATTATTAAAAATTGTTTATTACCAGGGTTGCCAGGTTTTCACATCAAAACCCGACCAATTGCTACTCAAAACTAGCCCAAAATTAGCCCAATCGTGTTTCGCAAGGGGTCGCATTCCGGGGGCTAAAATCAGTTTATTTGGTGGGGTTTCCCTAGTAAAATTCACATTCCAGGGGCTAAATATCATGTTATTTGGGGTCGCTTGAACTAGCGGACATGAAAAACAACCCACGGCAACAGTGTAAAAGTAGCCTAATTCTACAGGAAAACCGAGGACTTGGCAACACTGTTCATTACATCATAGATCGGAAATATTTTTTTGGGAAACGGGCAGACTAGAATAAATAGCACTCATAACTCATGGTATTTAGTGTCTCTAATATATGTTTGGCATCCATAAAATCGCCTTCTTTTATCCATTGTGACTAAAACTGATTACCGCAATCTTAGTGGGTGAAAGGCATTGCCTGGTAACATAGAATGTTAAAACATAAGCGGCGCAAAAATGACAGCACAAACATGAAGGCGCATAAGGGTAAATTTGACCCGCTGGCACTTATAGGTATAAATGCCCTGTTTTTTAATCTGGTTTCATCTAAACATTTTTTAACAACAGGGGATTGTAAATAACACAATTTTAGTTGAAAATTATTTTATTTTATTGAAAATATGTTATGTATATTTGAAAAACAGCCACGGGTAAATTTTAGCGGTTCAGTGTTAAAGCCATTGGCATATCGGCTATAGTTGTATAATGTCTGTTTCACAATCCAACATTTTTCTTTGGGTAAAATAATATACTCGCCAAAACAAAATTAAACTTAATCTCAAACTCTGATTGATTTGCCATCATAGCAAAGTTTGAAATTGAAAGAGACTAATTTTTTCAGTATACTGTTATTGTATGCCAATTGTTTCATTTGTTTCTATTTATATAAGGCATCTTATCTTAAGGCATCTTAAGAGACGTTTGAGACTTTCATTGTTGAAACTTAACTAAGAATTACATTAAATTTTATAAGCTAAAAGCAATAAAATGTGGGCCAATACTAACAACCTCATGAGCACTATAGATATGTATATGGCCACAACTTTATTTAATATCTAGATGCCAGACGGTCTGGTTCTCCTAAGCTCTCTGAAACCACCCTTTAATTTCCCCTAACCACCTCTCCCCGATTCCCTGTCTGTATTTGTCCCTTACAGAAGGAAAACCTCTTCTGTAGTCTCTCATTATGATGCTTGGTTTCCTGCCCACTATGTGGACCACAATACCCTCATCTGCATAATCCCTCCCTTGGTAATTTTCAATAATATGGGAGCTAATCAGACCCACAGAGAACCACGGACCCTGGTGTGGTCCGGCTGGAGCCTTGATGATATCCACTGATGGGCTGCTCTCTCAAAACTGGATCTGGTATTAGCAGGGCTTTTCTAAGGCTATCATCACTATAATTGTTGCTCTTACTTAGAGGTAATGATTTGAACAAACTCACAAACTCCTAACTCTAAGTCAGTGGTTTTCAACCTGTGGGCCACGGCCCACTAGGGGTCCTCTGACTTAAAATAATTTTAAATATATTAATATAATTCATTGATTTAATTATTAATATGTTACATTACAAAAGCTAAATTAAATTAATAAAAAAATACATTTAAAACAACGCACCACCTCTCTCGTGTGATTGTTTCGGATCAGCCCAGTCCGTTTCTCATTAAGCTGCTGTGAAATACAGACTGAACGGTGGCTCTCAGTGAGAGAGTTTGGAGAAAGAAACTCACTGGAAAAAGAAAACCAGTGTTGCTAAAAAGGTTTTGATGGATGATGATGGTAATGAAGGTAAAGACGCTTACAGTGACATACAGGAGTCGTTCATAAGGCATGCGCAAGTCCGTTATTATGCGCAAACAATCCACACGTGCGCTCTCAACTCACTGATCGCTATAACGCCGTATTTCTGCATGAACACAGTTCAATATATTTGTGTAGTTGTCAAAATTAATGTACTGGGAGTGTTTTATAATGGATGCTCGCCGAGCAAGCGTGTTTTAGAGAAGTTTAAAAGGATCAGTGGTGTTATATGTGTTTAATAATTTTGAATGGATCCGCATAGTATTTAAATTCAGTCCTTTGGTATTTCCCTGTGGTCTTGTTTGGTATGGCAGGTTGACTTGTGCTTATTTGTTTAAGTTACTGTATTACTGAGCAGAGTAAGTACTTTTAAGTTGTAAAGAATGTCTGCAAAGTATGTTTGCAAAAAATAACTCTGAAGGTTTAAATCTATCTTGAGTTTCTTCTTTAAATAAATAATAACATGGGGTTGAAAAGTAATAACACTACAATACAAATGTTTTTTTCATTCCATTCAGTATTGATTCGGAGAGGAGGGGGGCCTTGGCGTAAAAAAGGTTGGGAACCACTGCTCCAAGTAATAAATTTGTAATTTGAGTATCTGAACAAATGCCATGATATTTGTTGATAATTCTTGTCTAATTTAAATGTAGATATAAACATTTTTGTACATGAGTTTGCAACACATTCTCACTCCCAACTCATTACATATTGACGCTTGGTCAGGACCCCTCTGCGTCACTTTTAAACGCACAGGGTACCCCTTTAGTGGAATTTTTTGTGCAGGGTACTCCATTGCTTTCAATGGCATCATACACAGATGCGATGGGCATTGGAATTTCATCATCTCTTCCTTGTTAAATGTACATTGTAAAGCGTCCTTGAGCCCTGGAAAGGCGCTATATAAATAAAACATTATTATTAATATTATTATTATTATATCAGGGGTGTCCAATCCTGCTCCTGGAGGCCACTGTCCAGCAGAGTTTAGCTCCAACCCCAACCCCAACTAAACACACCTGAACCAGCTAATCAAGGTCTACTAGGCATACTAGAAACTTCTAGACAGGTGTGTTGAGGCAAGTTGGAGCTAAACTCTGCAGGACAGTGGCCCTCCAGGACCGAGTTTGGACACGCCTGCTGTATATAAATGGTGTATAATTTTGCCATTATGACATATTGGGATGTGGTTTTCAATTTAATCAGCTAGCATTGTTTTACTTACATTTATTTATCTTTTTTGTTTACACTATTGAGACATGTTTGAGCATGTAACCCAACCCCACACCTAAACCAACCCATTTGTGTATCATATAATATAATACACAGGATACAACAGGCAGATACGACTACAGGCGCAATTTATTCAAAAAGTACAAACATTCCAAGTGTTCCAAGGCAAAATGACTGATTTGTGTCAGGATCAGAGCCAAAGACAATCATTATCTCCATCCAGAAGCATTACGTCAGCTTTGATTGTGAAATGGCGTTGGCTCCCGTGTATCTCGTGACCGACTGTGTAATGCTAATGTTTGGGTGTATCTTTTGAATGAGATATGACCATAGATAGTCTTATTATTGGGAGATACGAGGGTCCGTGACCCTACCATTGGAGAAAGCGCAACGGCTAACTTGGATCACATGTGCCTTGATAACCAATCACATTACAGCCTTGACATCATTGAATTTCATTCAGACTTGTGCGACAGTCAGTCACTTTTGTGGATAAAATAGTCAGATACCAGTCTCGCAATTGTCATTGACTTCTCTTATAAAACAGCATTGGGTTTTTTTTTTTCAGTGTAAACTAAAAAATAGATAAATCCAAAATAAATGTTAAAGAGAAAACATTCAGCATAGTGATCTCCTCCATTGACGTCCACTAAAAAAATGGCCTCTGGTCAGAGCACACAAAACAAAAACAGAGCATTTTTGCTCACCCTCAAAAAGTGAAATTTAACATGCTTTGTAATTTAACATAATTTAACAATTATCTGTGGGGTATTTTGAGCTTAAACTTCACATACACACTGTGGGGACATCAGAGATTTATTTTACATCTTGTAAAAATGCCATTATACCACCCCTTTAAAATTTTTCTAGGTTCTTATGAGAATTGTTTTGTGAGCAATTCAGGGGAACCTGTTCTACACATCGTGGCCTCCTTTTCGCTCTTTCTTGATGCCCAGCAGGAGAGAGAGGGAGACAAAAAATCCAATTACAGCAGTTTGTAGCAGTTAAACTGTTTGATTGTTGATCTTAACTGGTTTTAGATGGGCACTGTTTTATTGTTGCTAGTATAACATTGCCAGACCTACAGACTGACAGCAGAAGTTCTGGACTCCATCACAGCTTTTATTGGCCGAGGACCGGCCAGAGGCCATCTGAAAGCAACCAATCACAACCAATCAAACCAATTTTGTTCTGCGTCATGTTTAGGGGTGTGGAAATGTAAAGCCGATTTCAGATAACATGATAACATGATAACAGACCGGTGTACATCTAATAAATTATTAATTCAAGAACGATGTGCAAGTTTACTGTAACAGTGGCATGCAAACTTCACCTACTTTTGAAAATCCAGTGTTTAGTCGATCCTAATAAGCGCTCATTGTCACAGTTGTAAACACTATGGCTTTCTTTTTCCATGAGGGGGTTTGGCATTAGATTTCTGCTTTCCTGCAGCTCTCCCGCGGGAACCATGGGACCTGATAAGATTTCTTGCTGCGCGGGATTAAGTTTTGAATGAAAGGCGGATTGCGGTCGGTAACTGTAGTGTACTTTAGGCGGGAACAGGCGGTCTGACAATAACCCGGTCGCTCACGAGATGCATTGACATCAGTGCATCTGTGCTTGAACTTTAAGTGAACAAAACTTTCTGCAGTGGTGGCGTTCACACAATCCCCAGTTCCCTGTCCTGAGAAACCTGGCAAGATATGTTCTTTGCATTAGAGGTCTGCGTGAGTGCACCTTCAGAGAACATTCAACCTTTGTGATCGGATTTTGGATGAGAGACGTTCTGAAACGGTCGTCAGTCAGCATCATTCTGTTCTTGCGTGGATGTTAAAAAATAGATTTCATTTTGCAGTATAGCTAGTAAGCCAACAGTTTTCTTTGATGTATTTTTTGCTTAGCTATAGTTTTGAGGGACATGTTGTAGGCTATTTAATTTAGCTTATTTTTCTCTGTGATATTTAGCCTATTATTCTTTGTCATTTTTTTTCTCTGACATTTTTTAGGGTGTTGACAGCATCATAAGACAAATGAACAAATACAAATCTTGTACATGCTATGCAACATTTTATATTTGTTATCCCCAATCACTCTCTTTCTTTAGGGGAAGTTTAAATGTGAGATTCTGGAAAAGATCTAAATTTAGCAGGACCCGTCGGGTCGGGAAGAAAATCACTATATGCGGATAGCGGGTGAACACCAAGTGAATTTTAGGCGGGAGCGGGTGCGTGCGGAATAGTACCTTGTGGGAGCGGGCGAAAGCCAGTCCCGCACAGACCTCTATTTGGCATCATGACCTCTTTGTTTCCAGGCGGACCATTAAAAAACGCAACACACACATCTCCCCAAAATCCCGTAGAATGGTTTCCCATTTTGTGTGCCTTATGCACCACCTTATGACGTCTGAGGCTGAGACTAAATTGTTGCTGGCACAAGCTGCTTAATATGATTATTGTTGCAGGTATCAAGCAATGCTATTAATTTAAGGTTTAAACAGATAATTTAAATGGGTTTCCAGCTTGATCTAATGTTGGTATTTTCAGAAGAGTGGATACATTCTGGATCTTGTAATCATATGTTCTCAGTGTGTGGCTTCAAAGAGAAAGTGTGCTCTCTTTCTCTTTTCTGCAGACCAGCAGCTGTGTCCTTCCACACAATCTTTCAACATAATCTTTGGTAATTTGCAGTCTGGGTGCGCCATTCACATATTTCTTTCTATCTGGATATATTCATTTGTTTCCAGACTAGTTTGGTCGTGTAAATTAATTAAACCTCTTCCATAAGTCAGGGCCTTTAAGCTGAACCAAAAATAAAAAATTGCTATCAACATAGAGGTGTTAAAGTGCACTGATTAACACGGTAACTGATTTTTCTTTATAGTTCCTTTTCCCTCTCTTGCCTTTAAAAATAATTAACCAGCTGATGGCAAACCTAACAAATGGCCTTGATTTTTAAAGCCATTAAGATGAACGAATCCAATTGTTGTTGTTGTGTTTATATGGGTTGTCTGGGTCCACTGTTATTGAGCTAGTACATCACCTTCTCCTTAAATCAATAAAGCCAGAAATCGAGAAAGCAGGCTGTGTGTCTGAAAATGAGGGGACAGCCGGGGGTGCATGGGGTGCATGGGGAACATCCTCCTAATAGGCCCATGACATGTCAGCTAGCCGCATAAGGTTTGGTTTAATTAGTCATCAGGGGAGGCAGGGCATTTTGGATTGGATTGTGTGGATCAGGGCCATTTGAATCTGCGGGAGCACCAGGTTTTTGCTTGTGTGTCCTCCAGGGCATCTGGGCGCACCACCTGTTAATGAGTCGTGAAGTATTCACTCAATACTACAATAAAACATATTCTTCTGTCAGCTGTCAGTACAGTTTTGGAACTAGAATATTCATGCATTGATTCTCTGTGGGGATATACAATATCTGTGCTTTGTACAAATATATTTGAGCTTTCTATGTCTTTTTTTTAGGTCAGTCTTTGTGAAGCATGTCTTCGAGCTGAGAATTGGTTTGGTTATATACCGGCCTAAAACATACACTCTAAAAAAAATGCTGGGTTAAAAACAACCCAAGTTGGGTTACAAATGGACAAACCCAGTGATTGGGTTGTTTTAACCCAGTGATTGGGTTAAATGTTTGTTATATCATATTAATACATCTTAATTTCCAACATATTTTGGGTTCATTTTTAAGAAAGCTTAATTACCTTAAGCAGTAATTTTTAAACAATAGTAGAGTTAAATAAAACTACAAACATTTAACCCAACTGCTGGGTTGTTTTTAATCCAGCATTTTTTAGTTTTTTTTTTTTTTAAATTAGCTGTAAATATTCAGATTATTAAATTCCAGTTTTCAGATAAAGACATTCAGAACAGAATTTGTATATTAAAGGTGCAGTAAAATCACCAAAACAAATGCCCTTATCCAAATGGATCACACCCCTATCTTGATAGCTCCGCCCCCAAATTTACAAACACACTATGCAACATAGGCACCTACGCCCAATGAGCGTTTACGCCCCTTACTGCTGATTGGCTACAGGTGTGTTTTGGTGGTCGGTCTGATTCACTTTCAACAGCATTTCTCAGAAATCGCAACAAAATGCTTCACGAAAAATAAAGCGCAGTTGATGAACAAATGACAAGAAAGCACAAAATATGAGCGTACAATACACAAGAGTAAATACAAAGTGTTTGTTGTTAGTCGCAAACAGCACAGCAACTCCAGACCATCAAAACCCAGTGTTACTCACATGAGAAGGAATCAAAGCAGCCTCCGGTCTGTTTTCAGGCCTTCCCTCTTAGCTCTCTCCAGCGCTGGAAAGCTTTTCTAATATAAACGCGGGTCCTAAAGCGCTTGCCCAGTCATAAACCTTCATTCCAGTGATATTCTTTTGAGCTCTTTTGTATTGTGTCCCATCTCTCGTTCTGCAGTTTTTTTTTTGTTGTTTTTTTTTTCCAAATCTCCCTCTTGCTCGTTCTCTCCCCTCAACCATCATACGCTAATGCTAATTGGTTAGACGTTTATTGTTGGTGTCGGCCTGACTAACTTCCAAACAGTGTTTTTGAAATTCTACTTTAAGATTTGTACACAAATTGCATGAGAGAGATGTGTATATATCTGTTAAATGGAAGTGAGAGCAATTTAGAGCAAATTATCTAAAATATTTGATGTGTAGATGTAAATTAGATTTTTTTTTATGCATAGAAATTTGTGTAGTTGTAATATTTTGTGAAGGATGTTTGATCCAATTTTTCGGAATTATGTGTGTTGCGCTAATTGTAAAAGTAGTGTTATATATTTGTCAAGGATGTACTGTACATTTTGTTGTTTAAAACTGTAAACAGTGTTCAAAAATATGCTTGTATATGCTTTTTTTTTAAAAAAAAGGACAATGGGGGTTTTACTATGGTAAAACTATGGTAATGCCAATATGGTGTTTATACACAAACAGACAGACTCATATGTGTTTGCATGCTTGATGTTAAGTGTTTGTGAACTTGATCTTATAAGCACAGATTCTTTCCTTTAACATTGTGCAGAACTGTTGTATTTTGACTGCTTGAATGATTCCAACACAAGCTAAGATAGCCAGCAGTCTCCTGACGGTCACAACCTTGAGATTCTGCCAACATACTCAGTAAGGTGTTTGTTCAGAAACGTCCATCTCAGCATTTAGCAGGCTAAAAGTGTCATTTCACTAAATACATCAACAGAAGTGCTAGCTAGTGTGGGCCAAGTCATAAAATAGACATTTAACCTCTCCTGAAATTCATTCAAGCACTCAATTATGACTTTAAAATGTTGAAACAGTAGCACTGAGAGCTCTAGCGACAGGGTGAAGGAAAGGACAGACAGTGGTCACACTTCGCAGAGCCCTAAGTGCTCTCCAATGACTTCCTTTTGTTTTGCCTGTCTGATTTTTTTTATCTTCGTAAATGATGCCAATCTTCATTCACGGTCCATGACGGTCCTGACAGGATGCTTCCCAGTCATCTGGCCCATTCTGACCCCCTTTATATTAAACAGGCCTCTTCACCTCCCCTCATCCCAAATTAACCCCCTGTCAGTGCCCAACAATGGAAGTGGGCATGGCCCCAGTCTGATTTATCCCACACTTCGCCATGATGGGGGGCATCTGCCACACCCCCTGCCCGGTCCTCCCTTTCTAAACCCAGCATAGAGGAGGGCTGTCAGTCCATCTTCCAGAAAAGCGACATGCGTTGATTGGGGAATTAGTTTAGTCAATGACTGTATAAAGAGCTAAATAGGGTGTGTGTCAGTGACTTTGTGTGTGTATCTGCAATTGGTTCGTCCTAGTTTGGCCCATGTGCTTCTATAGGACCGTCTGCTACAAAAGGGCACACATTGTCACTCCTCAGACATACACGTGGACGTTCAGGGCTAACTGCACCTCTTTACGCCTGCAAAGAGAAGGAAAACACCATATTTAGGACTTGGACTCTTGGGATTCTCCAGTGGATTAATGGCTAACAACTGATTAACACCTTGGAGCCTCTATATATGGTGTTTTGTGGACATTTGCAGTGATTTCTTGATATGATAATGCAGTTTGAAGGTTGCACTTGCAGACGGAGACTTTTTAAAAGTCACTGTCTGCAGAGCCTAGTACTGCTTATCTGTTGGTATCAGGGATACTGGGGCGCTACCATGTTGCCGTTGGCTCAATACTCTTTGCTCGAAGACTCAGAGTCTGTGTTACTTCCAACAGACACGGGGACTCAGGAGGGGACTAGCAATAGGGTCACAGAGGCCCCAGCTGCAGAACACGATGATGACAACTCTCTGGGCTACACAGGTACTGCTATTTTTTCGTTACCTAAAAATACTTCTCTCAAACATCTTATTTAAATAACATGTTTGCTTTATTGTATGTCATTTCATCTCTTCCTTGACTTTTTGCAAGATAAATTAGGGGTTGCCAGGTCATAACATGGCAAGTTTTTATGCAGATATGACCCGATTCTGATCCAATCACTGCAGGTCCTTCTGTAGAGTTTCTAATTCCGCCTGAATTTCCATTGATGGTTTGCATAACCTTCACCTTAAGTCTGTCAGTGCATCTCTAGTGAGCGAGGTTTTCCCATTTATAAACAGTTTATATTCTTTACAAATGGTACTTAAGTCAAGCTCTGAAAATTGGACACCCTTTCCATGTTACTTTCGGGAGATAAGCCATGAATGTTCTGACACTTGTGACTTAAAGGAGTAGAGTCAGCCAGAACCTCAATTTCCAGATTAAATGCACTCAGATGAGATGAGTCAATCGGCGAGAGAAGATCCCTGACCCTTTTTGCTTAAGTGGAAATAGAGTTCACCTTCTAGGGGCCTGGGGGGCCACAGCTGAAAGTCTCTTGCTGTGTGTGTGGTGTTATGTTTAGAGAAAGCTTGCTAACATTTTGACCTTCACTGGAGAAACAAGTCGATAACTGAAAAGGCGGCTCTGACTATGTGGGTGATCCAGTGGAAGATGAGAATAGCTGGTATAGAGCATAGAGAATGACACTACAGCCTCAAGAGAGCACTCCCTTTCAGAATCTCACAAGGACAGAGATACAGTACAGATGATACTTATTGCCTGCCTGACTATGGTAGAAAAAGAGTATTGTTGGAGACATTTTTAATATATTTTAGTGTTGGTCTTTTAAACTCATAATACAGTTTTATAGTGTTAGAGGATTACAGTGTTATGTATTATCAACAAACTCTTTGTTTCTTCTAATACTTTCAGCAAACATTTTGAGAGCTCTTTGTTGGTATTGCTGTAGCTCTGTGTCAGAACCTTCCCTCATACACTATGTACAGTTCAAAAGTTTAAGGCCAGTAAGACTTTTAAAATGTTTTTGAAAAAAGTCTTATGCTCACCAAAGCTGTTTTAATCGTAATAATATTCAGCAATATTACCGTTTTCTATGTGAATATATTTTAAAATTTAATTTATTTTTGTGATGTCAAAGCTGAAATTTCTCAGCATAATTACTCCAGTTTTCAGTCACATGATCCATTAGAAATAATTCTAATATTCTGATTTGCTGCTCAAGAAACATTTCTTATTAATGCTAAAAACAGTTGTACTGCTTAATATACTGTAATATGTTGTTTTCTTGCTGAATAAAAGTATGAATTTATGAATTACTAACAACACTTTTTAATGGTAGTTTATGATGCATTTAAAGCAATTCAAAATGTAGTTATAAAGGTAGTTAACTTAATCGTGCTACCTCTTAAGATACACCATATTGCCAAAGGTATTGGGACACCCCTCCAAATAATTGAATTCAGGTGTTTCAATCACTTCCATGGCCACAGGTGTATAAAATCAAGCACCTAGGCATGTAGACTGCTTCTACAAACATTTGTGAAAGAATGGGTCACTTTCAGGAGCTCATTGAATTCAAGCATTGTACTGTGATAGGTTGCCACCTGTGCAATAAGTACATTCGTGAAATTTCCTTACTACTAAATATTCCACGGTCAACTGTTAGTGGTATCATAAAGTGGAAGCAATTGGGAACAACAGCAACTCAGCCACGAAGTTGTAGGCCACATAAAATCACAGAGCGGGGTCAGCGCATACTGAGGCACACAGTGCGCAGAAGTCGCCAACTTTCTGTAATAGTCAATAGCTACAGACCTCCAAACTTTGTGTGGCCTTCAGATTAGCTCAAGAACAGTGTGTAGAGAGCTTCATGGAATGGGTTTCCATGGCCGAGCAGCTGCATCCAAGCCTTACATCACCAAGTGCAATGCAAAGCATCGGCTGCAGTGGTGTAAAGCACGCCGCCACTGGACTCTAGAGCAGTGGAGACGTGTTCTCTGGAGTGACGAACCACGCTTCTCTGTCTGGAAATATGATGTACGAGTCTGCGTTTGGTGGTTGCCAGGAGAACGGTACTTGCCTGACTGCATTGTGCCAAGTGTAAAGTTTGGTGGAGGGGGATTATGGTGTGGGGTTGTTTTTCAGGGGTTGGGCTTGGCCCCTTAGTTTCAGCGAAAGGAACTCTTAATGCTTCAGCATACCAAGACATTTTGGACAATTTTATGCTCCCAACTTTGTGGGAACATCCCCTTCCTGTTCCAACATGACTGCGCACCAGTGCACAAAGCAAGGTCCATAAAGACATGGATGAGCGAGTTTGGTGTGGAGGAACTTGACTGGCCTGCACAGAATCCTAAGACTGCGAGCCAGGCCTTCTCGCCAACATCACTGCCTGACCTCACAAATGCGCTTCTAGAAGAATGGTCAAAAATTCCCATAAACACACTACTAAACCTTGTGGAAAGCCTTCCCAGAAGAGTTGAGGCTGTTATAGCTGCAAAGGGTGGGCCAACTCCATATTAAACCCTACGGATTAAGAATGGGATGTCATTAAAGTTCATGTGCATGTAAAGGCAGGCATCCCAAAACTTTTGGCAATATAGTTTACTTTCTTTGGTACAGATTTTTAAGGTAGCTTCAAATGTCTTTACTGGTAACGGCATCCCTTAATACATTCCAACAAGCTCAGTGGAAAACAACAAAAACAAGATTTACTTCACAGTATAAATACAATTATTTCAGTACTGGATTGTAGCAGTAATAGTTTAAAAGGCTTGAACGTTAACTGTTTTGCCCATATAATGTCCTAGATCAGTCACTTATGATGTTCCGTTTCAGTTAGTATGCTGCCATAGAAGGCAGCTGCCCATGTAAGTATTATTCAATGAAGCAGCTCAATAGGATTTGGAACAGTAATCTTTGTAGACTATTATTGTGCTGAGAATGGCGGTGTAGTTTTGTCTCAAAAGCCCTATCAAATATGCATCACATTGTATTTATTTTGTTGAACTGTTTTCTTATACAAAGCGAAGGCAAACAGATCTCTTGTGAAAGCACTGACAGGCAACCTTTTTGGAAGAGAGACTGCAGGGAAGTTGGAAAATTGAAGGTCAACACTACAAATGTTTCTCCAGACATCTGTGGCATTTCAGATGTATGCTGGTGTTCGGTATATGAATCTTTGAAATAGAATGAAAAGCTATGTATTGAGTGGTATGTATTTCATCCATTTCTAATGCGTAGTCTACATGCATCAACACTGCACATACTGTCAGGGTAAAACGTGCTGCGTAAAACTTGTTGTCTGGTGGTTCCACATGCACCTGCTGGTCTGGGCGTGACATTGTAAGGCCCTGTTTATGCTAGGGTTGTAACGGTATGAGATTTCCACAGTTCCAAAGTCTCAGAAAAATCACGATTTCACGGTATACGGTATTAAACAATCAATTATTATTATTATCATCGGTTAAAATGACCAATAAATTACTGAAAATGTTTTTGTCTATTCAAATTTCAATAATTAAAAACAACCAAGTAAATTTAGTAAATGATTATGGATTAGATGAACAACTTTTTAATTAATAATTTATTAAAATTCAGAAATTCTGGTTTGACTTAATTCTTCTGGCTTTTATTCTTTAATACAAATATATCATCAAAAATGATGGTAATGAAATTAATGCATAAAACTTAGCCTTTTAAGTTTTGGCAAAGTGCTGCACAACAAGAGATTTACTAAATTAAAGTATGGACAAAAATTATATTCCTTAAATAGTGTTTAAATAAATTGCATTATTATTATTATTTTGAGAATTACATTCTATTTTACAATCATATATTTCTGTCAATGTCTGACAAAACTGACTTTTAATTTGACGGGATGTAGTGAAGAGCTTTGAGTTTCAGTGTATTTGACAATGGTTTTTCTCAAATAAAATGATGAAATGCTCATTAAGCGTTATCTCAGAGCAACCTTGGATATGTTTGTGTTCATGTCCTCAGATAGCGAGACAGCAAACACTGAAAAAACAATAAGAGTACTTGAGTATGTAGTACACGAAACAGCGCAGCTCATTCACACAGACAGACACGCAAAACAAAAAGATAGGCTATATTTATACAGCTGTCTGTTTGCGCTTTCATTTCACAGACCCCGCTTAGACGATGTCGCGATTTGATTTATTGTATAGCTCTGCTTTCGTTTTATTCATCAGTCCATCAAATCGCGTGTTTTTACGTGACATCACTTTGTTATACTGTAAATTCCATTATCATGACTGGATTCAGGGATTCCCTCTTCATCACGCACATCGTACGACTTAAGTTATAAACGGAACCTGTATCTGCACGGATGGAGTTTTTGAATATAGGTGAACATGTTCGATGTGTTTCCTCCTTTTGCAGGTATACTTTGCGTCCGCATTTTTTGCAAACTGGATATCTACCCTCGAGGACAACCCCGCGTTGGGTTTTCTATATCCAAAGTATTACCATACTGCAAATTTTAACTTATTTTTTCGACGGGGGGTAGAGATTAGATATGGCAACCTCTGTCTCTGCTGTATGTGTTTGGGTGGAGCAAGTTAAGAGTCTAGTGAAGTGAAAAGTTGTTTATGCGCAGGTGAGATTCTGCATCTTTTTTTCCAATACCGTAAATAAGCAAATGTACACGATGTGATAATCGTACGTGTTCATACCGTCATACGTTACATCCCCTGGTTTACACTTAGTATTAAGATGTGTTTTGATCGATCAGATTACAAGTGGATGACGCTAAATACAGGTGTAAATGGAGTCTAAAACATTTTGAGCTTGTCTACTTTCGACCACTTCCAGAGCTTGTCGAAAACGCATTCAACCAGATTGCTTTCGTAGTGTAGACCCTCAAGTGATCGAATGCGTTCGAACAGCCGCAAAAGACCGCCCTACTCTCCGCCTACTGACCTAATGCATAAACATTATGGGAAGCGTGCTAGCCAGATGGGATTTAAACTTTTTTTCCAATGAAAACCCAAGTTTGTTTTGAAGACAAAAAACATACCAATCACAATGTTCTCTTACCATCTCTGGTTTCTAACATGCACTAACTTTGTTTGGCGTAGTCTTGCGGCTTTCAGAGCAGAAATGAAAGCTGCTGCTCTGTGTTTTCCCCGTCGTCTCTGGGTCACGTTCATATGTAAACTTATTTCGTTTATTACTTTGAAAGATCTGAGCCTATAGATTTACCCGCCCACAAACCCTCCTCTTGAAGAAATCAAAACAGTAGTGGTTGAAAGTGGACAAAAGGGAGACAAATTAAAACACCAGGTGTAAAAGAGAATCTGTTTCCCTCGTCTACTTGTGATCCGATCGACCAAAACGCATCTTCATACCAGGTGTAAACAGGGACAAAGACTGGCTATACTATTAATCCTGTCTCCTGTGCATCCTCATTACAGGGTCCTGCTCAGGCCTAAAGACCTGACCTTGAAGGCCCCACAATCATTAGTATGACTGCCTTCCTAATGCCCTATATTATTAGTGGCCGTGGTTTCTGCCTCCGGGATGTGTGAATGCAAATCTCCCACACGTTCAGGGTTAAATTTTTCCACCCCTTAAGGAACACGAGCACTCATACAATGGAGCTTATCCACAAAGCATATTCCCCACAAAGCGCTTGCTTCTCCCCAGGGTGGAAAAAGTGGCAAATGCAGGTCCTTCCTTTAGGTCCGATCCCACTTGAGATGTAATTACCTCCACCACAGTCAACCAGAGGGGGTTTCTCCATAAGAGGAGAGGATGTGGGCACTTCTTATATTCGTTTTACCCCATCCAATCTCTTTTCATCACAAATCCCGGAGCTTAACTCGCCCCATGTCCAAGGAAATAGGGCCATCAGGCCAAACTCTCAATGCTGAACCAGGCTAATTCTGTCAAGAGTGACTGGAGTGCTGTGGAGAATGAAAGGAGAGGACTAGTTGGAGATAAGAAGCTGGTGGTGCTGAGGTTCTTATTATTCTGCAACACGTCTGTTTGGCACAGGATAAAGAATTTAAATTTGTTTATTATTGCCACTGGGATTAGTATGGGTGAAGGAATACAAAATGGTTTTGTCGTTGCCAAGTGCTAGCTAGGCGCCATTTGGTACACAAAATTAAATAGCCTCGTTTTTAAGCTTAAGTCATAAGTGGCTTGCACTTTCCTGAAGGGAAAAGAGGGGATGAAAAAGAAAGTTCAACGCCCCCCTTTTTGTGTTGAGTCTGGAGGTCCATATGGTCCCCTCATGACTGTCAAATGAGTTTGTACCTGATTGGCAGATTTGAAAAAAACGCATGCTGGTTCCAAACCAGCATATTCAGAAATGCTGACATGTAGCTTAGAAAAATTCTGATTCACATCCGGCTCACCATTCAGTATTTAAAATGCAATTTCCACAGAAATTACAACCTCCATCAGTTTATTTGAACATGACAGAAATTGGAATAAATCAGCAACAGTACTTGAAAACCCTCAAAAACTTTCCAAACAAGGGGGTGGCTGGAGAACTTTCAGCAATGCCAGTTGCCACAGGCAAAGTTATGAAAGTGCATCCAAACAATTGCACATTTTTACATTCACGCCGTATTTCTCCCACATGCTGTTTTGTCACGGAGGAGTGAATGTGTTCAGCCATCACAGGCCGGACTCTCTGCTCGCTGGGGCATGAGAGTATGCAGAGGGTGAAAGTTCTCGCTGAGTGTCATAAATCTGCATGGCACCTGCTCCCCCGCACTCCTTCGGCGCGTGTTGTGAGGTCAGTGGCACTGCATAAGCCGTACATCATATTTATAGTGCTCATCGCTGCAACCTGCGTGTTTTGGCAGCTGACAGCAGCAGGAAGACAGAAAGAACCCTTGCGGTGTTTCTGTCGGACGAAGGACGTGCTTTTAAAAGCAGAGGACGTGAGAGGGAATGTAAGACGTTTGGGAGGTTGTACGTTGGAGCGTATGGGAAGGAGAGTGAGGTGAAAAGTAACTTTTTTGGCCATAACTGCAGAGATCCATCTCACATGTGAGTTCCAGGTGTTAGACCATGTCAAACAAGTTGTAAATCCTCCTATTTGTGGTGCGAATAAATTTACTTGAGAGATCTATATGATTTTACACATATAGGCACAGATGTTTTTGTACATCAGTGTGATTTGGAAAGTTAATGCTTAAGAATATGTCTATTTCTCTCTCAATCAGAAAGAAGCACCATGTACATTTGTAAATAAATCAAATCAAAATGAAGTGCAGGGTTTTCAATTTATTTGTTTCTACGGTCGGGTCATTCTAACCAGTCAAAAGCCATACTAACTTCACTTTGTTAGAATGAATTATTTTAGACTCTATTTTTGAGACTTCTTGTGCTGAATTAAATGCAGCATCTTGGTTTGTTGGGTTTTGCAAGCTGGAAAACAAATGGAGGCAACTGCCTTTGCAAGCGCCAACCAAACTTTAGATGCACACCTCTTGGGCACTGGCGTGCAATAACATTCTCCCTTTTGTCCTGAAGATTGGCAGACACTGTGTTTGTGTCAAGGGTAATGTGGGAACAATCAGCAAAAGTGCCACTTGTTCTTTCCACACGGTCATGTTTTAATCATTACTCAGGATGCATAAGCTTTGATTGAGGAATATCCAGTTGTCCTTGCTGCAGTGTAGTAACTTCCCCAGGTTTGTTCTCGCTCCTGCTCTGTGGGGCTGTGTTAATAATTCAGCAGGACTGCTGGTGAGGGTCTTGTCCAACAGCTTGCGAGGCACCGATTGGTCGAATCCCCCGTTGTGAAGGTGGGGAGGGCACATGAAGCCAAAGACAAAGGCACTACTTGGCTCAGTTTCTCTTAGACAGCTTCTCCTTTCATTTAAGCCTCTTCAACCAGTAAACCAATTAAGCCAATTAAGCATGAAAACACAATGCGTCTTGTTCTTGCCAGTCTGCATAAAGGATAAAGGGAAAGCAGAGAGATGTGCTTCTTTCTGATGAGGCTAGTTACAGATTGGGACAAGCTAAAAAGTCCCAGTTACCCGAAATATCATTGTTTCATTGTTAACAGTGTTGGGGTAACGCATTACAAGTAACTTGGGTTACATAATCAGATTACTTTTTTCAAATAACTAGAAAAGTAACACATTACTTTTTCAATTTACAACAAAATATCTAAGTAACTTTTTAAAATAAGTAACTTAAGTTACTTTGTTTTCACATTTATTGACTGATGCCTCTCCAGAGGCATTGTGTGTAAACATGATGGTTATTGTAGTTCTAGAGTAAATGTGAACATACATTTACTCATCTCACTTGCACGAAAACATTCAGTATTCCTCAAAATGAATAAAAACATTGATATTCAGTCTCAGAATTTTATGCAAACCTGTAATAATTAAATGTATTAAAGGTGCAATGCATACAATTTTGGAGGATCTATTGACAGAAATGCAATATAATATACATAACGATGTTTTCAGTGGTCAATAAAGACCTTACATAATGAACCGTTATGTTTTTATTACCTTAGAACGAGCCATTTCTATGTACATACATGGCGGGTCCCCCCTCAGTGTCAAGTCGCCATTTTGCGCTGGCATGTTTCTACAGCAGTCCTAAACGGACAAACACTCTACAGAGCACGTTGCATCACTATGTTGTTCTTCTTCGTTCATGTTTTTAGAGGCAGCTTGCATCGTCACTACGTTAAATACGCACGGAGAAGTAGTAGTAGTAGAAGTCATCTGGTTTATTAGAAGCAGAGACCGCTCTTTGTTAGAAGTAAGAAGAAACCTCATTGCTTGACTGTCTACTCTCTACTGTCTCAGACGACAACATCTTTGTCTTGTGTCAGCCAGACAACCACCGTAGCTTCTCTATTTTGCTTCGAAAGGGAGGAGTGAGCTGCCGTTGCATCTGCATTTTGCAACCTCACCACTAGATGCCGCTAAAATTTAAAACACACTGCACCTTTAAATGACACAGATATACTTTATGTATTTAATCTCACTTTATTAACCAATGTCTTTGCTGCTGACCTTCAATGATCCAATTCAACCATACTTATAAGCAAAAAATTACTTTATATTAGATTTAGTGTTGAACTTCCTTCTCCTGTATCCTATTCTTCTTTAATCCAGGCGGCACATCTGAAAGGTTTGTTTGAGCTGCGCCCTCTACTGTACAGGCGTAAATATGCATTTCATTCATCCTGAGGCTTATTCATTTCAATTTTGGTACAAAAGGGCCTTTACATTTGCCAAAAATAGAGCTTTTTTTGTTGTTATTAAAAACAAACAAGCAAGCCCAGACCAGGTGAGAAAAAGTATAGCAAAAGTAATGTAATGCATTACTTTTCATAAAAAGTAACTAAGTAACGCAATTACTTACTTCTTTAGGGAGTACTGCAATACTGATATGCATTACTTTTAAAAGTAACTTTCCCCAACACTGATTGTTAATGTATCTGGATCCTTTCGGCCTGTTACTCCTGGTGCACTCGTGCATGGCATTGTGCAAATTAGATGTCGTAGAGGTAGGCTCAATGTCAGCATATGTGGATCCACATGTCCAGTTTAATCTGGTTGTTTTACCATTACACAGGTGAAGACACTAACATATATTGCACTGCCATCTTCATCACTAACTAACTAAATTAATAAATAAATAAACAAATCTATCCCAATCAGATGCTAGCCTCTGTCTTCTGAACAGATACTTGGTGCTAAAGGGGATTCATCTCACGCAGGCGAGCGGAAACGCAACAGCCTGTTTACCCGTTAGCCAAGCTTTTGTGTCTTCCAATTGCGGTGTAATGCAAAGCTCTCGCGTTCTTTTGCACTTCCTTCATTTCGCCGTCTGTCTCTCTCTCTCTCTTTTTTTTTTTTTGTAATGTCAGTCGTGGCAGGGTTCTGCATGGAGGGCCTCTCTGAATGGCAAAACAGAAACAGATTTGTTCAGCTGAACAGATTTGTTCAGCTCGCCCCCCAGCCCATCCACCCTTAGTTGTGAAAGCACAACACAGGGTTTGTAATGAATGAAGAGAATGTCCTCTTTATGCTTTTTTCATGCAATTCTAGACTTCCATTCTTTGTGCGCTTTCCTGTCGGATGTATTTTTACATTTATATTGTTTGTCTGAGAAATGTGCAGCTCTGTTGTGCCTCACCTTTCCATGGCTTTTTTTTTCTTTGTCCTTTAAAAATTCTCAGCATTGATGTTTTATGTTGTTAAACTTTTTTTTGGTTGATGTTAATGTGAATCTGTGGTTGAACCGTATCCTGGTTGGAGCCCAGATGGCCCTCCGTGAGAAATTCTTTCCCAGTGACAACACTTGTGCTGAAGATGTCCTGAGAGATCGCTCAAAGCTAGCTTGGTTGTTTCTTAGCCAGGCTGACAAGTCACGGAAGTTTTCTGCTTGGAAGAATATCTGGGAATGACAAGGTAGCACTTAGTGCACCACAGTGTTTCCCAGCCGGTGTGGCCTCGTGTCAGAGGTCTAAGGTCAGAGGCTCAGCAACTCATAGTTGTCCTCACAGGATTCGCTCCTCATCTGAGATCTGAACAGATTTGTCATTGCCTGTTTTGGAGCTCCTTTGTATGCATTATTGCAGACAGGCAGCTGTGTGATCTGCATTCCTGTACTTCACTCCAGAAATGATTTGCTGTCCTTCATCATAGCTGGGTTAACACGGTGACACTGCAGATGATTTGTATCTTCCTGGCAACTTTTTCTCGATGATCTCTGAGATGGTCTTTTTTTCTTTGTCCCTTGTTTTTTTGAAAGTAAGAAAAATCAATTTATTTATATATATATATATATATATATATATATATATATATATATATATATATATATATATATATATATATATATATATATATATATAAATACACACACACACACACACACACACACACAGTGGTATGCGAAAGTTTGGGATCCCCTTGCAGAATCTGTGAAAATGTGAATAATTTTAACAAAATAAGAGTAAGAGTCCTGAGTAAGATATTTTACATAAAAGATGTTTACATAAAGTCCACAAGACAAAAAAATAGCTGAATTTATTAAAATGACCCTGTTCGAAAGTTTGGGAACCCTTGGTTCTTAATACTGTGTGTGGTTACCTGGATCATCTACGACTTTTTTTTTTTTTTTTTTTGTGATGGTTGTTCATGAGTCTCTTGTTTATTTTGAGCAGTTAAACTGAGCTCTGTTCTTCAGAAAAATCCTCCAGGTCCTGCAGTCGTTTTTGCATATTTGAACCCTTTCCAGCAGTGACTGTATGATTCTGAGATCCATCTTTTCACACTGAGGACAACTGAGGGACTCAAACCCCCTGTCTATTAATGCATCGTGTTTCCTTCTGGAGCATCAGTGAATGTTTGAACCTTTTCTAACAGACTCATGAACAACCATCACAAAAAAAAACCATCACAAAAAAAAAAAAAACAGTCGTAGATCATCCAGGTAACCACACACAGTATTAAGAACCAAGGGTTACCAAACTTTTGAACAGGGTCATTTGAATAAATTCAGCTATTTTTTTGTCTTGTGGACTTTATGTAAACATCTTTTATGTAAAATATCTTACTCAGGACAGTACTAAATAAAGAATAACAGGCATTTTGTATGATCTCTTATTTTGTTGAAATTATTCACATTTTCACAGATTCTGTAAGGGGTTCCCAAACTTTCACATACCACTGTGTGTGTGTGTGTGTGTGTGTGTGTGTGTGTGTGTGTGTGTATATATTGGTTCATGTCACTTCTGCAGCCAATGAGCTTGTTGCTCACACATTTAAATGGCTGGTTACATTCACTATAGCAGTTTACAGCGTGCTTCAGAGTTCCTCTAAAACCCTCCACCTTCCCCAGCTCCACCTGTATAGATCTGCTATGGGTTATTTATATTTGCTATTTGTGCAGCAGCACTATGTCTTACTCACAGCAGCGTATTGGTGTATGTATTGGCAGTAGCAAGTTCCTCTACTTGCTCTGCAGCAGCAGCAATAATCAATAGCCGTAGCAATTTAGCAGCAGTGTAGCAGATCTATTCCGCCAAGACTAAATACATTAACATTAGGTGCGTTTACATGAAGCATTGTAATTGGTTTAAAAGTCCAATCCGAATGAAAATACTCCATATAAACACCTCAGTCGAAAATTTTTTTTTTTGAAAACATTACTGTTAACATCTCCATGAAAGCTACAAAAATGTGAATTTGTGAAAACGGTGCCATCCTGTGTATGCATATTACGTGTTCAGTCTATAGGCGAGTAGTGTTTCTTTACAAAGTCACATTGCCAACTACTGGTCTGGCAGCATATTACAGCGCTGTTAGCCAGATCGGTGTAAACAGGGAACATTTTGACAACTTTGTCATTTGTATGCGAAAAACGTGAAGGAAAAACTTTTCCATTTTTAGTACATCGTTGTCGTGTAAACGTACCCTACGTCAGAATGACTAAACTGAGGGCTTTTCATAGGATTAGAAAAACATTTTCTCTAAAGATGTCAACCACAGTCATCTCACAATGGTTTAGAATATGAAATCTTTTAAGTATAGATAATCATTTCATAACGTGTCATTATAAAAGATACTCAGTTCCGTCCTTTTGAGCATCTTATCTATTTCCAGCACCTGGAGAGAAAAGGAAGCATCAGCATAGTGTATCGAATTTTAAAGTTTTAAAACTTTGTCAGTAAATAAACAGGATTTTACTCTCAAGGACAACATCTGAAAGTTTTTGGCAGGAGCGATAGAGGATAATATTGGAATGGATGTGTAAATGGGCAGTGGTCTTAAAATAGCCGACAGACAAGTTACTAGGGCCTTCCTCTCACCACATAAATCTATTATCGTTAATCTAAATAAATCACATTTACCATTAAACTGCATTGTAAATGACCAAATCTGCAAAACAATCCTCAAATCTCGCCCATGCTTTCCTGAATGAAGTCCCAAGATGCACTGCCCCCACGTTAAGATAAAAATGTGACATTTTTCCCTTTCATGTTTAAAAGTGAGCTTTTCTTCTCTCTATGGGGAGTATTGTTCTTGGAGAATGTTTTTGTTTTAGCCTGTGCTGTTTTGTTAGTTGATGCTGCTTGAAAAGGAGGCGTAAAATAGTCTTAGTCAAGGGGAAAGGGTATGTGTTTCTCTCTCGCTTGCTGCTTGTGTCAAACCCTCGCCCCCATACCGATACAGCCCAGGGTGGATGAGGGGGGTCTGTCCACGTTGAAAGAGACGCCCCAGCATGGAGTCCGAAAGGGACCCCTTTTTTTCTTACCCACATAGAGACATCACAAGAAAAGAGAGAACATCCACCAAAACTTGCTTTGAATATCAAACAGAGCATTACAGAGCGAACAGCATAAAGGTTATTATGTGTAAGATATTGAAATCCAAAAAAGGGGAGTGGCCCTCGCTGACCATATTGTCTCTGTTTGCGCCTGGCTCATTAAAAAAGTTCTATCATGTGCTGAGATAAGAATTTAAAGTGTCCATGATGGAGTACAAGGAGGGTTTGATTGTTCTTTGGGAAGTTTGAGATTAAAAACTGGAGTTATGATACATTTTTTTGGAAAACCTATCTGATGAAGAAGAAGAAAAAAAAAAAAAGTAGATGATTTTGTGAGAATCATTTAACGTTCTTGTAGAAGAAAGTGTCCACCATGGAGCCCATTACACTGGTTGTTTCAGTTTTGGCTATTTTCGTCATGATGGGCGTCCAACATGGAGGAACTCCAGGAGTCCCTCGCCACGCAAGCCTCAGGAACCCACTGAACCAGTGGTGTAAGCGCCTGCGAGGAAGCTCGCTAGGAGCCCATCACGGCCCGGTGCCACCGCGCCATCCCAACAGCAAGGCTCATAAATGCTACCAGGTCTTCCAGAGTAAGTTCACGATATCTAAACACATTTGTCTGACACAAGGGTTAGATTAGCACTGAATTATGCCTGGAGTTTTATGTGTTTGTACGCTGTTTCATGCTGCTCAGAAATGTTGAGCTTTTTTGATGGTGGTTTAGCACTGAAATTAACGTTATGATGAATCAATGAGCTTAGGGTTTTTGGAAATGTTACACTGGAGGTTTGATGTAGAGGAACAGGAGAATTGTAGTTTGGCTGTCCTTCTGTGTTATTAGAGGTGAAGGATGGATATTTGGCTCAGATGTTGGATGCACTTTCCTGTCTGCTCACCATAAAACTGCCATATCCACTATATCAGGCTTTTTGACACAGCTCTGGACTGGTGAAGGTCAGGAACTTTGGCGATGGGATGTGAGATTGAATACGGTCACAAATCTCAGAGGAAGCTTGACATGAATGGGCTGTAGTTTTGTAGTTTAGATCTACGTCTAAGTTTTTTAGGTTAATGTGGGGATTTTATTTGGCACAATACCAGTCAGAAGATTAGACACACTAGACTGAATTTGGTTCAGATATTCCAATGTTAAAAACCTTTGAATTTAAAGACTTTAATACAATATTTTTTTTTTTTTTTTAATGGATGACTAGGAACAGAGTGCCATTTTGGTGAAGAATCTAAAATAAATTAACATGTTTTACAACAAGATTCCCATTGCATTTGTGTTATTTCAAAAATGTTGGGGGGAAAAGTCAGATTAAAGAATGTGTTTCCAAAATATGTTTCCAAAATTGTCACTGGTATATAATTTGTACTAAGTTGCAATTAAGATAATTATTCACTGTCCTGTCTGCTTTCTACTGGCATCTATATTAATATGGCAAGTTCAGGGGCAGTTCTGGGACTGACAAACAATTGTAATGTCAGTAGGTGGTTATGGTGGCTTATTTGTTGGTATTTTATAATTTCACTGGAGCAGTGACTGAAGCCTTCCTAAATAGGGTCTAGGAACGCTTATGCAAATGGACATCAAAAATTATTATCACAAACTTATAGATTTGAGGTATATATTTGTAAAGTCCCAAAGTACTCTTATTTCTGTTCCTAAAACTGTACATTGCACCTTAAATATCTGAATGAAATTGGTGGTAGTGTAGTGTTGACCAGCAGAGGGCGGTGTTGGGTTATGTATGGCGCGCCTGTCAGTTGAAGGTGGAGAATAGACACTACTTCAGAAGATCTGTTCTTAAGTAAAACAGAAAAAAAAAAAAAATAAATAAATTACCAATAATAATAAACCACAACGTTAATAGGGGCATAAGAGTACAGCGAATGCAATTTTGTAGATAAAGGCAGACAAATACGCACACAAACTAATTTAAATCCAGCAAGGAAACCTATTCAATAGATATGCAAATAAACCACTCCGTAAATCCACATTACGCGTCGCCTTTTAAAATAATTAAAAGCAAATTATTCTGCTTCACCAATGCGGGGAATGTCTTTTAAAATGTAAATTCATTAAAGTTTGATCAAACAGAATCTTGCCTTGAGGGAACAGTTTCTCTCACAGGCGAAGCCGCGCTGAAGAGGTTAATCCGTGTTGCCAGATCTCGCTAGAAAACTGCAAAAGTATAATTACTTGATTTCATTCATCTATTATTGTAGCATACACTTGTATTAAAAAAAAAAAAAAAATACACGATCAGTGTATATTACGGTAAAATGCACTTTACTAGAAGTGAAAGTGCATTTTCAATAACTAAATCATTTTACAAAAATAATTAAAATATATTGAATTATTATAGAAATAAGCGGGAAAAAAGATCATTCTATGAAACGGGTGTCTTTCAGTTTGATAAGGTGATTTAAACTATTTTTTGCAAGATTTTAAACATTCTATTAGATAGTCCTAATTTATTTTATATGTTAGCTAAATTACACTGATTTGAGTTTTCCTCAAACAAATACAAGCTAATAGTTACTATTTGTTGTAATTTTACACATTTGAGAGTTGCGTTTTATAGAATTCCTCCTATATATATATATATATATATATATATATATATATATATATATATATATATATATATATATATATATATATATATCTATCAAGCCCAAAGTCGCTTATAAGCGGACATGGCAACACCGAGGTTAATTCTCCCAAGGAATAATCCATTGTTGAGTCCTCGGAGGGGGAGACTGGAACGTACCATGACATTTACTATTCATGCCGTTTGAATGAAGTACCGTTGTTTCAAATGAATCCCCTCAGCCCGAAGTGACGAGGGACCTCAATGCATAGATCCAAATATTAAAACACTGAGAGAAAAACTGAAAGAAGAAGAAAAAAACAATAGAGGGGAAATATTGGAATTACACTTGCATTTACAAAGCAATGGAAAAGTGGAAGTGATATAAATCCAATGGACTTCAGTCAGCAAATTCTTCAGCATCAGCTTCTGCTCTTCCAATGGAAACAGAAGTTTCTGAGTTCGAAATGACTTATTCACGTTGTTTCTGAACGATGTGACACTGGTCACTTTTTAGGCTGAGGACCTTATTACGTTTAAAACTTTGGGAAAGAGTCTGAGTTCGTTTTTCTTCACTGGCTTTCTATGGGATCTTTTAGGATGCGATCAGCGGATACGAAGTGACCAACTCTGCGCTTGCAGAATTATTATTTTGGGGGGGTCATTTCAAAACATAACACGGTTCCCTTAAACTTTTTTGCGATTAATGTTGAGCTTTTTATTCACTTTGGACTCATGGGGTGCGCATGTGAACACAAATAAACTGGATTACAATCAAATTATCGGGGACTTTAAAGAAAAAATAATAATTTAACGAAATTTGAGGATTTCTCAAGTATTGTGGAAAAGCAAAATATACTGCATTTGGATATTATGAAGGATCAAAAACGCACAAAAATCTGATTTCTTTTCTCTTTTTTGTTGTTTTACGGATTACACAAACAGCTCTCTAAAACGCGAATATTTGAACGATGACGGGGAGAATTATTGGATTCGTGCTTTTTATCGCAGTTATACACGTTTGCACAGGTACGTACATTTCATTAAACAATGCTGTACAAGCACTTTAAGCGCAGTTTCTTAAAAACTCGCGTGAAATGAGGTAAACGCTTGACATTTGCGAGTTTTTCAATACAGTAATGAACGGTGGTGATAACGAAGTTGCGTAGATATTTTCCTATTTGTGTGATTCTGTTTTGTATGTATCTGAGCTAACATTTTCAAATGCTCTTAACCCACTTGACGAAGTTATTTTTGCAGGCTATAGGCTACTGTATCACCCCATTTATCATCCCAGAGCTGCTAATGTAACAGTGGTACTCACTTGAGAGCATTATCTTGCCATGCTTTCATCAGATTCAAAAGCTTTACTTTGCTTTAAGATCACAATGCTTCCACAGACTTTAGGAATGCGTATGAGAGCATTAGTCTAAGTATCCTATAACTTTGCTTATCTTTTATTTGCCATGGCACTTAAGGAACTGCTAACCCATTCTTAACTCTGACTAATATGTATAGCTTTTGTACAGGAAAGGTCTTTTTCAGGACACTTCCCTGTCAGTGTATGTCAAGTGTTTACGTGACATGCAGCTAAATCAATCATTTTTACTTTAGTCATTAGTTAGAAGCAGCGCTCGCTTAGCTTGACTGGAAATTCTTTGTTTAGAAAGTGTGGAAGGTACATTGTGGATGCCTTGCTTCCTTAATGTGTTTTGTGGTTGTGCTAAACCTGTTTATCTTGTTCTTGTGAATTAGAAAATCATTTGTTACTCAGACCAAGTATTTGGGCAAAGTTCACCGTGGCACTTATTTTATGTTATTTTATTATTCATCCTTCTTCTTTTTTATCATCATCATTATGATCATTCTCATAATGACCCTTTTGACTTTTATCAATGATTAATCACGCAAGTCATTATTTTTCTGCATTTGTATGCACTTAGGTTTGTTTCCGATAGAACCGTCCCATATCAGTGCCTAAACCATCCCATTCTGAGATCACCATCCCTCCTTCAGTTTCCAGCCCCTGGCAGGCCCGGGTGGAACTGCTCTGAGCAGAGATTTTGACAGAAACTTTAAACCGAATGTAATAGACCTGTATAATCCCAGTTGACGTTGCCCCTGATCCTCTTTCTTTGCGAATAACTGACTAAAGCTCTGCTAAAACAAACTCTCTGCCCTTTTATCTGCAAACCTAGTAACATTGTAACAGATTTAACTGGACTGGATTCCTTTTCCTTTAGGTTTTCAGACATGTCCGTAGACCTGGTGTTCACTGCAGGTTTGATACATAAGGAAACTGAATGTGAATTGGGTCTGTTTGTAATGCTCCTCTAACACAATGATTCAAACAGACAGTCTGGTTTAGGAGGCTGTTATGACTTAAACTGTTGATTGCTTTATTTTATTGCCTCAGTTTGCTTTTTGATTGCAGTTGAGCCTGAAGTAATTGTTCAAGTTAAAACCTGGAAGAATATTATAGCCTTAAACTCAAGTGTCATTTTTCTTTACAAAAATACTTTAAAATACTTTCTCCTCTTCCAGCTTATATGCAGAGACAACTAAGTTAACCATTTATAAGCTGATTTCCTTAACATTTAGACACTATTAAACTTTTTTTTTTTAAGCATCCTGACCAGTTGGCTCAACTAGTGGCGGGATTTTAGGGTGGGACTGCCAACGGCAGACAGAGTATTAGAAAACAATTTTTTTTTTTTTTTTGGTGCGTAAATGACACACTTGAGCTTAAAAATGGCTGTTGTGCCATTCTGCATCAGTAATACAGAGCTAGAAAAAAGAGAGAGAATGAGATTAACTAGATGGATTTACAACTGCGACTGAATAAATAAAACATAAGGCAACAAATTACAGACTTTTCTTGTCTGCTCGTGATTACAGATGAAGTGATTGCTTGATTAATGTAATCATGAATAAACAGCTCAAATCATGTCTCTCGGCGAGCTGAAACGGGAGGAGGATTGTCGGATGAAGTCGTATTTCACGAAGGAAATTAATTCGGGCAAAAGCATGGATCCCTTTCCCATGTGCCTTGCTTGTATTGAATTCCGATGGAGTTGCTCTGAGAATTAGCTGTGCGATGCACCACTGCTGAGAGGCATCTACGCATTGAGGAAACAATGTAGCGCTTTAACAAGCGCCCGTAGGGAGAGAGGTCAAAGGTTGAGGTTCGAACTTCACGGTAGGGCTCCTCTTCTCCTAGAGATGGAGAAGTACACCCTCTTCCTGGTTGTGTTCAGGTACAGAGCTCTGTAATTATGCTAGGCGTTGTAAAGGTATGCGCTATCATTAGATCCGAAGACAACCGTGTCAAGGACGGCTTGTGTTTTTTGGCGTAGTCAGCAGTGACATTACCAGCAACGCTGTTCGTGATTTGAGTCTAAACCACCATGCTTTACAGTCAGCTGGAGCATTTCAAGTGCTGTTAAAGGACGTGTTGACAATCCCAACTGTAGCTTCAGCAAGGAACCGGAAGTTTTTGCCCAACAGCGTTGACATATTAGGAGCTGTTGTTGATTCCTGACTACTGAGCAGTGTTTTCTGCTTGTGACAATGAATGATGGTGTTGTTCTAATCCCTGTCTGTTGTACAGTGAGGCCTGTGAGGACTTGCTGATTAGCTCATGGCTCTGTTGTGAGGCTGGGAAATGATAGTTAAGACAGAGCACATCCGTCATGTGGCCCTGATTCATGTCTTACCGCAGGAGCCCGTTTTATTACTGTACGTCAAACTGTCCCTATTAGAGGCTCAAATGTCATCTGTCAAGAATTCACCAGCTCTTCCATGACCTGAAAATCGTCAGCGCTTAACCCAAAGATGCAATCCGTAATTGATAAAACAGTGGCAATGTGGCGAATAGAGATTTTAAGGTTGTTTAAGATTGTGAACAGATGCTTGTGTTAAGAACTAATTGGAGACTAAAGTGATGCATGATGTATTGGTAGCATATTGGTTATTGCCAATATTAGATATTTTCACAAAAAAAACTAAAATGTGTGTGTATGTGTGTGTGTGTATGTATGTATGTATGTGTATGTGTGTGTGTATATATATATATATATATATATATATATATATATATATATATATATATATATATATATATATCAAACCAAAATTTATTCAGACACCTTGAACAATTCATTCATTAATACAGTATATTCACTATAGTTAAAAAAAAAAAAAAAAATGGTAATAAAATATGACAAGGTCTCAGAGTTAAACTGTGTCATAAAAATGTATCTTAATTATGTCAGATAACACTTAAGCAAAACATGGTCAGGTCAAAGTGTCTGAATCATTTTTGGTTCCAAATTTTACTGGTAGTTCACTGTATGAAGAATTTTTGGGTGTAATATGTCACAGTTTACTTTATGTCACAGTTTACTTTTAGGATAGTTTGCTATCCTCACTTACATAAATGAACTATAGTGTCCTACACCCACTAGTAAAAAAATGTCTGAATCATTTTTGGTTTGAATGTATATTAGGGATGCACAATATATCAGCCACCATATCAGTATCGGCCGAAATATGTTCATTTTTAATGTTATTGTTATGGGCCCGATAAGAAAATTTGGCAGATATATTAAAGCCAATAAATAATGGATTATTTCCTTCAGCTGAGACACTTCAGATGCGCACTGTTCGCCATGATGGTTTTGAATTGCTTGAAATGTGATTGGAGACATTTAAAAAAGGAAAATACAGTTAAGTGCAACATATGCAGTGCAAATCTGTCATATAGGCTACATGTAATTATAATGATATAATATAACATCATTATTATTGTGTGCCAGGGACATGGCTTTTAATTGAGAGAATTTTGTTTTTGTAATCAGGCTCTTAAAAATGATATAAAAATTTGGATTTAGAGTTATTGTCCAATATATCGGTTATCGGCTTACAAATATAAAGAGATTAGTATCAGCCAAAATTTTCATATCGGTGAATCCCATATATAAATATGTATGTATGAATGTATGTGTGAATACATATATATCTGTGTGTGTGTGTGTGTGTATATATATATATATATATATATATATATATATATATACAGTCAAACTAATTTATTAAGACACCTTGAACAGTTCATTTATTATTATAATTTAGCTTTTTTTTGTATTTACACAAAAGAAGATAGAATACTATATTATTATTACTAATATTACCTCTTCAGAATTTACTAATTATTTTGCATGAAGCTTTTATGATGCTTTTATAATGATTATTATTTAAGATGATTATTTTATGATGCTTTTATGATATTAATTCAGAGACTGCATGAAATATTTGATCTTGATATCAATAAAAATAAAGTCATGTATAAGAGAACATTTATATTTTAGTTAATTTTTTCCACTTTTAAAAAAAAAAAAAATATATATATATAAGCTTTTTTCCTTCAAGATCACTTTAAATGGTCTTTTGGTGTGACTTTTGGTGTGATTTTATACTGTCTTTCAGTTTTTATGATCATAAAAGCTTTAATGCAAAATAATTGTAAAATAATAAGTCAGCTACTCATATATGAATATGGCCAGTTATTGAAAACATTCTGAGAGGCATGTTCGTTAAAGCATTTTTTGTTACATCTTACTGTACTGTACATTCATTATCGTTTCAATGGCATTTTATTGTCAATCAAACAAGTTGAGTCAGGTAGCAGTGACTGTAAACTCAAGTTTGCATTATACAGACTAACTGGGTGGCTTTGAAAGAAAGCACCGCATGCAGCAAAGTTACAGATGCCGGAGTGGGTGTGTCTATGTACGTGTAAGTCTGCGTGCAAGAGAGAGAGAGTAAGAAACAAAAAGAAAGCACGAAGGAATGTCTTCGGACCACTATCCATCACATTAACCCCTGCGGTGCAGCATGGTGGAGTTTGGGATGGATGGTCTCCTAAGTGCAAATAATAAATTGTCAGTGTCTGACGGGGCACAGCAGGCACCAGAGGCCAATTAATGGCCTCTGTTCTCGCAGGTGAGCGATGTATCTGTCTCCAGCGCTCCTTCTTTCTCCGCTCAGGACCTGCGCGCTGGCCTTGACGACTCGCATGTGGCCTAATGAAATGATGTCAAGATGATGAAATCGGTGCACGATTGCGCTTGCAATAATAACAGTAATAAGAATATCATCAGCAGCTACAGCATTACTAATAACGATATCGGAAAAAAAGCCAATTTTGACAAAAAACGCCAGAGATTTCCCACCAGGAAGTAGTCTTTGAGAACAGGCCAAGGGATTAGTAACCCTGATCCTCACACACCTGTGAAAAATGACAGCGCCCACTGAGCTGTGTGCACCACGTTCACCTAAATCCCAATTAACGTCTGCCTAAGCCTAATTAGGCGGAATTAAACGACATGGTGCTTCAGATTAGGGCAGAATGGGGGTTTACAAATCTATACAGACTCTTATGGGGTGGGAATGGCGAAATTGCAAACTGTATGGGTTAATGCCTTGTCATAATTTTGCTCTTTGTCTGTGCTATTTCTATTAAAACAGAACAGACAGATTTGATTCTCATTTATACAGTCTCACTAAATGTTTAATGAGCATGTGAGAGCTGTTTAATTGGATTAATTAGCAGATGAATTCGACATCGATACTTACTGAAGCAACGCACCCATGGATAAGCGCTTCAGTGGGAGGTGATGCCCCATATGGGCTTATTCGAAGCCCTTGGGACGTCCTTTCTGCGACCGCTTCACTTGTTTATATCTTCCAGCACTCTTGTGGTATTTTAAACCCTCGAGGAATGCAAGCGTACCCCTCGAGCTGTCACAGGGCCAGCGTGGTGATGAGGGGTAAAGAGCGATGCGGTGATCGCTGGCGTTTAATGCAGATGGCTGCGTCGGACTGTCTGGGAATGAGCTGAGAGATTGTCGGAGACGCTGGAATGACGTTTAAAGGTTGGGAAGGGGGTGTTCTTGATGCCTCGATGGTTCTGGGAGGATTTTTAGACCATGATTATGGGGAAACTATGTGTTTGGGATGGTTGTCTGCTTAGATCGCTATCTATCCAAAATGAAAACGAGTGGAGCTGGAACATACTGTTATGATTAGACTGAGAAATCTGTGTCATCTTGATTCAACATTTGTTTGTTTGTAATGCAAATGAAATTCAGAGCATTATTGAACAGTGTTGCTCAATTTTTAAGCTTTTCTAATGCTGTTCCAATGCTGTCGCTGTTTTGAATGTTCTCCATCCAACCCCCCCTATATTTTGACTGTTTTTAAGACTTGCCTTTTTGTCGGTCAGTGCATTGCCTTTGACAGATAAAGCAAGCCGACACGCAGAAAAGCCCAGTGGGGGCTGACACGGGGTTCATGCATTGTGTCGTCTCAACGGGGTAATTGTTAGGCCCAGAGGAAGGGGAGGGGCTTTCCACGAAGGACTCGGGGTCCACAATAGCTTCCCCAGGGAGTAAAAAAGCAGACTGAGCTCTGTCCAAAAACATGAACAGCAAAGAGCTGCTTTTTTGCCACTGTTACATTCTTTAAAATAAAGGATCTTTTTTGGCATCTATGGCTCCATGAAGAACACTGTAAACCCTAACGCTCAAAATACTTAATTGGTTTGAGTAGGACAAACGTAAATTAAACAAATTAGTTTAGTTAAATTAACTGTTATGAGTATTTAGAATTTTCGTTTTCTTTTGAGTTCACAAAACTGAAATATTTCAAGTAACTGTTTCATTGTTTTGAGTTGTATGAACTAATTTATTTTAATTTAGACGAACTTAAGTTTAACTGGAACTGGGCTGGGATTTTTTTATTTTCCAGCATGCTTTGCCCACGGCACCCGAAAAGGAGAGTAAATGTTAAAATTAAGTGTTATATAATGCTTTTTTTGTGCAAGATTAATGGTAATGGGGATTTAGTAGTGATTAATGTTTTGTTATGCTAATTTAGAAGAGTTTCTGTTAATGTGGGTTTTTAGAGAGTTATCATCATGGTGGCACATGCTGCTTGGTTTGAGAGCAGGTAAATTACATGTTTTACGTTGCTGTACTCATTCAGTAAGTGCTATACCATGCTATAGTTAACATGTTAGCAAATTAGCAAGTTGGCATTATCTGACTTAAACTTTGAGTTTTTTAACTTAAAACAAAAATTCTCATTCAACTTTTTTGAGTTCTGACAACTTATTATGGTGTACAGTGAAGAAACAGTTAATTAACTAAATATTTTTCTTTGTTAATTGCTATGAAAATGTATGAGTTAGCTAACTCAGTACTTCAAGTTAGGAGCAATTAACATGCATGAGTACTACAAACTCAAAATGTGATAGTTCTGCGTACTTAAAATTGGGAACATCATTACGCTAGTTAGCCCAACTTATTCGAGAACCATTAGCATCCATGGAACCTTTCCATTGCACAAAAGGTTCTTTAAAGTGGAAAAAAGGTTTATTTTCCAATTATTAAAATGATCTTCACACTAAGAAAATAATGGTTCTTATATGTTCTTTGGGGAACCCAAAATGGTTCTTCGATGACATGACTCTGAAAACCCCTTTTTGGAACCTTTATTTTCAATAGTGCAGCAAGAAAGTAGAGATTTTAGACATGTTTTTTGTGATGAAAAGTAAATGCATGAGCATGCTTTACTTGGAGACATTGTGATTTATGGATTTATCTTGTACAGAGAGACACATCCGGAGTTTGGCATGTTTTGCAGTGCTCAGCAGTACTCGCTTTGGGTTTGAGTTATCCCAAGTCAGCCTTTGTTGGGTTGGATGAGCTGTAGTCTTCTATAGAGTCATTTTACAGCCCCAAACCTAGTGGTTTTGAAATCTGAAAGATGGCATTGAAAGCCATTCCTTCCCCAAACCCCCTCCTTTTTCACCTTATTCTCTTTACTGACAGGATCAGCTTCCTAGTGACCATTCTATTTGGAAAAGCTTGGATACACTTTTGAAATGCTAACGCTCCCTTTTGGAGGTGTCGGTTTGGTGGGGGGAGCACAATCAAAAGACTTAAGAGAAGGGAATTAAATTAGCAAGGAAAAAGAGGGTCCGCTAATTAGTAGATTTAAAAACATGGACCCTCCTCCCCCTCCCGGTTTGTTCACCTTCACACATACACAGGCTACCTTTGATCCCCCTCAGCCCGGTTGCATTGTGGGTAAGTGATTTTCCTCAATTACGGGGTCTTAGCAGCCCTCCCCCTCCTATTTGTAACTCTGCCCAGTCTAATTGGGCTCCTACAGGAAACCGAGTCTGCGGAATACAAAATCTCGCTCATTTGCAAGTGATCCAAATCAGTTTGATACAGTTTGGCAGGCGTTGGTATAAATGATATAGATTATTTTAAAGGTTGTCTTAGGCGCAGACTTCTTTCTAAACTCAGAGACTTGGTGTCCTTTGATTTTCCCACCTCATGCTAGGATGCTTTACCTGCTGATGAAGAAGCTTTCTGGCCAATTTGAGTGAGGGGCTTGATCAGCATCTTAAAGCACTCCTTGCCCCAGGGCTAATCCCAGAGCAGACAGGCTGTAAAGCGGAATAGCGAGCTCCCCAGACAGACAAGTCCTCCAAGAGGCATAATTATCCAAGGCCTGACCTTGAAATTGTAGCTAAGGAGCTGCTATATGATGTGCTATGATCTCTAGAGTATAACCATGGAGAAGTAGTAAAGGAATTTGATAATTTGCTCAACAGTGTGTATGGAACAATACTTACATATTCAATCTGATTTCTCATAAATTGTTTTCAGATCATTTGAGGCTTGATGTTTGCATGTTAAACCATAATGTGAATTTTATGTGTTGAGCTTAATATGCATTTAATATATTTAAAGATTTTACATATGCATTACAACATGTATAAGATTGGCTATTGGCAAAAAAATGTAGACCCTTGTGGAAACAAGATGAAATGACATTAGTCACATTTTGAATTGCTTTCAGATCATTTGACGTTTGACATTGGCTTGTGAAATAATGCTATCACATGTTAAACATTGGGTTTACATGTAAACATTATGAAACCACACAAAAATCATCTGTGATTTTCTGTAAATTATTGTGAATTTCATGTGTTGAACTTAATGTGGATTTAATATGTTTTTAAAATGTTATATGGGTCATTGACGAATATAAAAACACAATGGAGATATAATTAATTTTGAAGGTTTATTAAGTGTTAACAATGAGATTGTGGTTTTTATAATCAATCAGCACTTCTTTTGTCATTTTTTTTACAAGACTGACAAAATTTGTCACCAAAAAAGTAATTCGGTTTAACCAAAATTTTGGTTTTACCGAATGACACTTTTGGTTATACCGAATGACGATATTTTCAGACAGTGCTAACAGGCTGATATCTAGCTAGCTAGCTGGTTAGCCAGTTAGTTTTTAAAATATTACAACATTTTCCATGTTTTTTAGCAGTTGTACCGAATGACCTGATGTTTCAGGACATGCGTATGAGCAAGTGAAAACATGAACTTTTCAAATAGTTAAAAGAGAGTTAGTTACTTTGCTTCATGACCGTGTGGTCCTTTGCACGTGTCTGAATGATGTCACATCCTGTCATGATATTGACCACATAACTTGATCCAAAATGGTCCCTTTATATTGGTTATTCCATATGACATCAAGGAAATTCATTTTTCCAGACATTTTTTCTCATAACAAAGCAACGACTTCAAAATATATACAATTTATTAAGCAACGACATAATTTTAATACTATTTTGCACTATGTTGATATATGATGTTATGAAATCATGGCAGAATAAAAAAATATATATATACATTTACTACATTTTAAGATATTTTATTCACAAATGAAGTGGCTGTATTGGCCTTTGGACAGTTAAACCGAATGATATTTTGACATTTCAAAATCTTTAGAATACATTTATATGTAGCAAAATATAATTAAAACCTTTTGATTCAGTAAAATAGATCTAATTGTACTACCTTATATACATTGGATGTCATAATCTTTGTTTTTTATTATTATTATTATTAAGGCCTTTGGACAAAAAAAAAAAGACCCCTCATGTCATTGACCCATATATCAGAAACAAAATGTACATGTGATGTTAATCACTTCTTAAAATTAGTTTTCAGATCATTTGAACGTTGTATATAAAACCCATATCAACATCTGTGAAACATTGGGTTTACATGTCAGATGTTCTGAAACCACACAGATTTTGCTGTATATATACGTTAAATTGTGTGTGTGTGTGTGTGTGTGTGTGTGTGTGTATGTGTGTGTATATATATATATATATATATATATATATATATATATACACACACACATGAAATTTACATGATCATGGTAATCACATATGATCTCTCAAAATTTGCTTTCAGATTATCGAAACTTTACATGTCAGATGTACCAAAGCCACTCAAAAATCATGTTTTTTTTTGTTGTTGTTGTTGTTTTTTAAGTTGCTCTGAAATTCATGTAGTGAACTTAACATGCTAATTTGCATGTTAATTTGCAATTTGCAATGTGCTTAAAGATTTTGCATATGCATGAAATGAGCAACATAAAGAACGACATGTAGCTAATTCTAAGAAAGAAGGTTTCATACAAAGAATTGCATAAAAGATGTCAAAAGCATGTTTATGAGTGGATTTTGATAAAAAATAATTAATCCAGTTTACCACCCCCTTTCTGAATTTGACTCACTAACAGCATTTGCAGGATTATCAGAAACCAAGCAGAACGAATTCTGTATTCCTGAGGCTTTGTTCACACTGTTCTCAGATATTTGAGGTCTGCACAACAATAAAATCCCTAATAGTATAAGCTAGCGCTGTCTGGCCGCTAGCCAAACAGATCCTGTCATAATCAGTGAACTGCTCTTACACCTATTGTTGTCGCTAACTGAAACAAAGGATTTTGGCCTGGCATTAGAGACCTCGCTAGAGAAACCGTTCCGCACGCTCAGATTTCAGGTTGGCCTGTGCTTTGCTGATGTAAGACAAGCTTTCTGGCGAAGGTCCCTGGTGTGGGCACTTCTACTGCTATGCTAAGGATTATTGCAGCTCTGCTTTCCTCTGGTTGTATATCACTTTGAAAGCTTGTGGCATCACAGCTAATTTTCAAACTTGATTTTTGTTTTCTTCCCCTACTTTTAGTCTTGATGATAATAATTATTGTCTCAATAATCGTTTTCTCATGCTACTCGTCCTTGGTGGAAATACCCGAATGTTAACTTTGCATGTTTGCCATGTTCCTCAACCACAAAAAATGAGTCAACACAGACACTTTTTAAGCTTTCTGGCACCCTACAATTTATTTATAAAAATAAAGCAGCCATTAGGCTCACATCCTGCTGCATTTAACGTCATTTTAGCTATGTCTCGTTCCAGTGATCTTGACGTGAAACATGTTTGCTTGGTACAAACTGCTAATGTGAGGTTTTTTATGCATGCTGGATAGAAAACTTGTCTCATTCTCAGCGATGATTGGCAGCGTTTAGTCTGCAGTGCACAAATCTTTATATGTGGCATAAAAAAGGGATTTTAATTGAGAGGAGAAATGTCAGCCGTGTTGAAGTGGCATCCTCAGGGGATGAATGACATTCATGGGAGCTCCCGAGTAATTACGGTCAGACAGGAAGTTGCGTGCTGTAAATGCGTTCCTGCTTCTTTTATGTGCTCTCAAGCAACTGGAGAGGGAACAGATGGTGTCATGCCGTCTCAGGCGTGGCCGCGCGGTTCTGATCTTACCGGGGTAGAGTGTCAGTCTTCAAAGCACTGGACTTCTGGACTTTAAAAGGAATCCACCACTCACAGCTTCGATCTCACTGAATAATCCACAAAGAATTACGGTCGTAAAGTTATAGCACACAACATGCAGTCATAAAGCTGTGAAGAGTCAGTGATTCAATATCACTGAACCACAGAGTGATGCGCTCATCAGATTAGGTGAAATTCCCCAGTCCTATCAGCTGTTAAACATCAGGTTTGAGCAATCGTTCGAGCAAAGTCTCTTTTACAGGTTTGAAATATTAACTGATTTGCACTCCAACCTGTAATCACACTTGTGAGTCCCAGTAGCGAACCCTGAGGCACTCCTCCGGTATCCCATGTCCTTGTCATGTATCGTCTCATGAAAACCGTTATAGGCCGCAAGCCATCAGATAAATGCTGATATGTTACCCAGCTTTCATTACACTGCAATCTCATCTGCCATCTCCTGAATGATATTTAAAAGGCATTCAACTTCCCCCCCCCCAGCCTCTTTGCCTGCCATGCTTATGTTTCTGGCAACCTTACAGACGTTGTTGTTTTTTTCTGTCTTGGCGTCGAGCCCCGAGTGCCATATTCATATACGGGTTGATGGTGCCAAGTGAGGGCTCGGGTCAAGTTGTCTTCCCTCTGAGAGGTGAGATTGGAACAGAGAAAACTCCGGGAGGAAGCTTGACCTTGGGAAAAACTGATCCACTGTTGAATTTAATGTGTTCTGTTCGTACTATGCAGTACAGGCAAAAATGGAAAGGCCTCTAGGTCAGATATGCAGTTTGGTACAAATACGCACATATATTGTGAGTAGGAATAGCCTGGATGATATAGCTAAAGCTATATTTTTAGTGTTTTGACAGATATTTGTATTTGCTCTGAGATGAGTTGACATGGTGATTTATTTATTTATTTTTCAGTCTGTACCAGTTATTTCAATGAAACGGCCATTTTTTGCAAAGTAAAAGTTTAAAAAAATTAATCTTTGAGTTTTAAATGATTTAATGTGAATAGGTGCGTTCGACTTGAAGTGGCGCTGCACAGACCGATCGGTGTATGACATCCCACGAGCACGATTCGAAAGCATATGGAGCTGTCAGCTCTCTAATCGCTCTCGGGATACTTTGATATCATACACCGATCGGTCTGCACAGCGCCACTTTAAGTCGAACACACCTAATGAGTCATTGAGTATTGAATCAATTCACTGAAGTGGACAGTTTGAATCATTGAACTGAATCATTGATGCAAACAAATTGACTTTTCAAATGATTCATTAAAGTGGACAGTTTGAACTGATTTTAATCATTAAATGGGATCACTGAGGAATGAATTATTGAATTTTGAAATCAGTTAATTGAAGTGGACTTTTTGAACCTATTCAAATGATTTAATGGATTCATTAATGTTTAGGAGTCATTGAATTTTAAGTCAGTAAATTGAAGCAATGAGTCAATTAAATGATTCAAATCAGTTCAAATTGTTTTAACTGATTTGAATAATTTAATTGATTTCTGAACTGATTTGAATCATTGAATTGAATCATTAAGGTAAACAAATCTTGGAGTTTTGGATAGAATTATGGAAATAATGATGGCTCGATCTGACTTTCCAATTCTAAAACCATTTTTTCTCCTGTTTAAATCAGATATGTTGTTGAATATTTCAATATTCACAATGTTGCCACAGTTGTTCACAGCATTATTGCAAATATATTCAGGATATTCAATATAGCATCCAGCACTAGCAGAGATTTGCAACCTGAACGTTCTCCTCTTTTTTTTCTTTTTTTTTTTCTTCCATAATTAGAATTCAATATGTTGAAAACTTGCCAACTTCAAGTTGGGAGGTGAAACTTTGAGATGCACTTGCTCCATCCTGCTCAGTTGATGGGAATTTGGCCTGCGTCTCTGGCATGGGTTCGAGAAGTCTATTTAAATTACTAGCACATCCTCTGTTGGGAAATGAATATTTCACGTTCTTAATTTATTGTTGTGTGTGGATCTCCTGCTAGTGGGAGTTGGTCCTGATATACAGTGGAGACATTGGTCAAAGTCACTCGGATTTGCTTTGATGGGGAAAAACAAGAACAAGATGTAATTGGCAGTGTGTTTCACTCACACATCTCCCAATGTGACTCTAAATCTCTTTACCACACACACACACACACACACACACACACACTGGATCTTAAGCTTGTGTGTTTAATAGTGTAGATACCATAGTGCAGGCATCACAGCCATCCCCTGAGAATGCAAGTGTTTTCACACACTGAGAGGTCTTGTAAATATAAACATGAGGGGCTGATTTAATTGTCAGCAGCAGTGAGGAAGAGTGACAGCGTCTCTTTGTGACTCTGCAAGTCAGAATATTTCCATCCAACCGCTCATCGTCCCCATCCACTAACAAGAAGCTTAGTCCTGTTGCTGTGAATTTTCTGAGGGTAAGGACGCAAGGACAACAGGTGAATTATTTATTTGTGAGGAATATGATGCCGTTGTACATCTCTTTTTGTGATTTTTTTCCATTCAGAAGAAACCAGTATACGTCAGGGATTTTGTATGGCCTGACAGTTTCAAAATGCTATGCTATTAATTTTATATATTTTGAAATTATGAGTCATTACAGTCGTGGCCATATTGGAAAGTAAAATATTTAATTTTTTGTTACTCCTTCTTCAAATCTTCTCCAATTCTTATGAAAATTGGCTCAGATGATCTTTGGACTGAGCCGCACAGAAATGGCTGAACAATTTATTTATTTTTTTTAAATTAATCTTTGTTCAAAAGATATGATGTCGCCAACATAACGAGGTCAACCCAAAATTGGTTCAGAGGTTGTATCTTGGCTAAACGTTGAGCAATCGAAACGGAAATTGGTACACTTAATTGGAACCATGATCTAAGGGTCCATGCCAAATTTGGGAACAGTGCCACCTACAGGTCATGAGATCTGAAAAATGGTTTGTCAGAAAACCATGATCAAATAATTTTGTTCTAGCCACAAATGAGAGTAAACAATACAAATATTTCATATAAAAAACAACAACAAAAATAATACTAGTTTTGCTGTATATAGTATTTATAGTGTATATAGAATGCACGTTATTTGAATGTATACACTTTGAATGAAATTTTTTAGATGCAGTATGTAACAGAGCACACTACATACTTCCACAATGCAGTGCACTCCGTTTGATCTTCCATTTTGCAGCGTGTCAGATGTGCTGTTTCAATACTATTTAGAAAAAAAGTAGGGAGTATTTAGTTTGTAGTACGCTAGTATTTTATTACGTACAGAGCCTTGATCCTCAGGTCTCATACAGCAGCAGCGATCTTCACAATGACTTATGAGAGTAGCACATCACTAACACACTGTCATTTTTGAAGTCCACATCAAGCGTCGTCGTCTCTCAGGAAAGACTCAGCCGTTCTCCATCTGTTTCAGGGTGTCTGTTGAGATTGACTGGAGCCAGAGGCAGAGAGACTGTTCTTATTGTTTCAGCCCTCCAGACTTGGGGGCCCCTGGGCAGGATGGGCCACAGCCTCCCAGAGGAGCTCTCCCTTGCTCCCCGGGCTGCCCCTGACCCCCACAGCCAGGGGAGACCCCTCGGATCTGTTTCACAGCTGACAGAGGCCTTCCTCTCCGGGCTCGCCTTTGTTTCTGAAATCCTCTGCCAGCCCCAGATGGGACTCGCAGGGATGGACGTTTCGGGCTGTGATGCGAATTCTGAGTTTGAAATATGAGGCCTGGCGTCTGCGTTCTGAAGAGCTTCAATGGCACTTTCTCAAATAACGTCAAATGACAGAGAGTGGCAGTGTCCTTTTCTGAGCTCTCACGTGAGGCCACTGCTCTTTCTGCACTTTATGAATGTAAACTGTCAGATGCGTTACGAAGCCGTCAGACTGTACAAAATGCATCTTAGGGCTTTGACTGGGAATTTGT
>CM074444.1:8170098-8240098 GCA_037101425.1 Elopichthys bambusa
GTGATGCAATGCTGTTTGCTAACCAACACAACAGGAAAAATAGCAGAAGAAGAACAGCGTAAACAAAGTCCACTAGATGCGTCTTTCTGCACTCATGATTAAAGGAGAATACGATGCGCGAAACTTAGAGGAACGGGGAAAATTAAGTATAGGAGAGTTGGGCTTAAGCTTTGAATGTTTAAATTCAGTTTAAGTGGAACAAAGTGTAACACTCCTAATGCACAAGTTAAGATATTTTTGATGAAATTCGATGGCTCAGTGAGGCCTCTATTGCCAGCAATGTTCCTGAACCTTTCAAGGTCCAGAAAGGTACTAAAGACATATTTAAAACAGTTCATGTGACTACAGTGGTTCAACCTTAATGTTATGAAGCGACAAGAATACTTTGTGTGTGCCAAAAAACGAAATAACTTTATTCAACAATATCTAGTTATGGGCGATTTCAAAACACTGCTTCATGAAGCTTCAAATCTTTTGTTTCAAATCAGTGTTTCGGAGCGTGTATCAAACTGCCAAAGTCACGTGATTTCAGTAAATTAGGCTTCGTTACGTCATAACCAATTTCAGTGGTTCACCACTGGGGGGCGTGACTTTGCCAGTTTGATGCATGCTCCGAACCACTGATTCAAAACAAAAGATTCATAAAGCTTCGGAGCTTCATGAAGCAGTGTTTTGACATCGCCCATCACAAGATATTGTTGAATAAAGTCGTTATTTAATTCATCACTTCATAACATTAAGGTTGCACCACTGTAGTCACATGAACTGTTTTAAATATGTCATCAGTAGCTTTCTGGGCATTGAAAGTGTTAATTGTCTTGCTGGCAATGTAGGCCTCACTGAGCTATCGGATTTTATCAAAAATATCTTAATTTGTGTTCTGAAGATGAACGAAAGTCTTATGCGTGTGGTGCGACATGAGGGTGAGTAATTAATGACAGAATTTTCATTTTTGGGTGAACTAACGCTTTAATAGTTAACTAATAGTGAGATTTGGACCCTAAACTAAAGTGTGACCATTTTTCTTATTGTACTGAAATCGAACCGTGACCCCAAAACCGAGGCACGTACCTGACCCTGATTTACACCGCTAATTTATTTATTTATTTATTTATTTATTAACTAGTTTAGTCATGAAACTCTAGAGGGAGCAGACTGATAGGTTTGTTTTGCAAGCAATCACATCATTACATTCATTGTTAACTGTAAGCTAGTCCTGGAGCACACTATCAGAGTTCCTCTGAATCCTTCCTCCTCCCCCAGCTCCACTTGCCTAGATCTGCTATGGGACTTATGTCTATTTATGCAGCAGCAGCATATCTTACATGCTCATAGCAGTGTGTCTGTGTATATGTTAGCAGTAGCAAGTCCATACTTACTCTCAAGAACTTTGCAAATGTCTTCGTGGAAGAGTGGAGTAACATCTCATAGCAAGAACGGGCAAATCGGATGCATCCCATGAGCACGATATGCACTGTAGTACTTAAAGCAGCTGCCAGCCACACCAGATACTGACTGCTGCCTGCACTCCATAGTGGTGATTACAGGCTCACTTTGAGCATTATATATTAGCACATTGACATCAAGCATGTTCACTTTGATGATCTTTCACCCTGGTTTAGAAAACACTCCATATACATTTATATTTGCAGTTGTAGGATTGACAGCATTCATATGTTTGAAATCAAATCAACCAGAGTAAGGGATTTTCAGGATACTGTTGAATCCCCTGTCCGAGATTTCCTCTCTCCTTAATTACCTCCAAAGCAAACCTCCAGTGGCTTTTCTCAGCCTGATGAGGAAAAGTGGAGTGATAGAAGGATAGCGAGACAGATATGGGCTCACATATTGAGCGTACTTCATGTGTATGTATGGAGTATGTTTGTGTGTGTGTGTCAGTCTGAGAGGAGGAAAATGATTCTTGCCCCAGGCAGCGATCGATCAGATCTTAGATGCAGAATTCCCAGCGTCCCTCCGCTGAGCCCATGGAGCTGATTAGCTCATCTCATATTCTCAGAAAACAGGAAAGAGCACAGGAGGAAAGAAGATGGAAAAAATGAGAGGGAAAAAATAAAGGCTACAGGAGACCAAAAGCAGTGGACAAGCAAAAGGAAGAAAGCAGTCAGATGTGGAAATAAACATGAAAAGAGTCAGCGGAGTGCTGAGAAAGAAATACTTGAAACACAGCCGGTTTTATTTATTAACCATGAAGAGAGACTGAGATAGACAGTAGATGCAATATCTTTTGTTCTTCTCTTTCTTTCTTTCTTTCTTTTTGTATTTCACACCATGTAAATTTTAAACACTTCACCATGTAACGTGGCACCGCCCTCAGCAGTACCTCTCATTACTGGACATATGCAGCATTCCACCGTATATAAAAAAATAAATAACAGAAGTATGGCCGTTCTGCTGAGAGCGAGAGCAGGGCTTCTGCATTTCAAAGTGCAGTGGGAATATTGCATGTAGTGAGAGGTCTCTGACTGTGTGAGTGGACCTGTGAGCACTTCTGAAAGGGGAGGTGGTGGAGAAGGGGAAGGTTTTTTACCTTCTCTCGGTCTGGATACTTCTCTATTTCTAAGCATATGCATCCAGTATGGATGAAGTCAGACTGCTTTAACAGGATTGAAGAACCGGATCTGAATGGGTTAACTTAATATGCAGACGCTCCATTCGAGAGATCACCCTGAGACATTTTTCTTGCTCATTATTTTTTCTGACTCTGCTCTATTAGAATTCTCCTTCTGCCACCATTCTTTATTATTCATTCCTTTTATTATAGACAACCAATATGGGGTTTTTAATAGCCATTATTGATGCTGATATCTAAAGAACAGTGGGTGGCTAATATATTGCTAATATAATAAATGCTTATTGTTGGATGCAATATGTAATCAAATGTGACACAAAATGTGTACACTCTTCTCTAGATATCAGAATCAGTAATGTGTGTGTGTGTGTGTGTATGTATGTATGTATGTGTGTGTATATATATATATATATATATATATATATATATATATAGTTACGATTGAAATTATACGCATCAATGACATGATGGGTCATTTTGTTCAAAGGCCTTTATAATAATAAAAAAAACAAAGATGTGACATCCAAAGTATGTAAGGTAGTACAACTTGATCTCTTTTATTGAATCAAAAGGTTTTAATTATATTTCTCTAGGTAATTCGGTTTAACCGTTCAAAGGCCAATACAGCCACCTCGTTTGTGATTAAAATATCTTAAATTGTAATAAATGTATATTTTTTACTCTGGCATGATTTTATAACATCATATATCAACATAGTGCAAAATGGTATTAAAATTATGTGTAGAAGTCGTTGCTTTGTTATGAGAAAGAATGTCCGGAAAAATGAATTTCACTGATGTCATTCGGAGTAACCAATATAAAGGGACCATTTTGGATCAAGTCATGAGGTCAGTATCATGTGACAGATGTGACATCATTCAGACACGTGCAAAGGACCACATGGTCATGAAGCAAAGTAACTAACGCTCTCTTAACTATTTGAAAATTCAATTGTTTTCACTTGCTCATACACATGTCCCGAAACATCAGGTCATTCGGTACAACCGTTATAAAAGATGGAAAATGTTGTAATATTTTTAAACTTGTACTAATTATAAAATGTTTGATTGTCCTTTTGTTAGCTAAATAGCAAGCTAGCTAGCTAGATATTAGCCTGTTAACATTGTTTAAAAATATTGTCATTGGTATAACCAAAAGTGTCATTCGGTAAAACTGAAATTTTTTTGTGACAAATTTTGTCCATCTTGTAAAAAATAACAAAAGCAGTGTTAATTGATTATAAAAACCACATAATCTAATTGTTAACACTTAATAAAACTTTAAAATGACTTATATCTCCTTTTTTTTTATGCTTTACCCCCAACACAACTAATAATCATATTGTATGAACAATATCAAGTCATTTCTGTACACATAGCTATGCACCAATAACATTGTAACATTGTTTTGCCTTTGCTCTGTGTCTTTTGCAGAAAAGAGTATTGGTAGTGTATCGTCCTGCGAGCCCTCAGTGTTTGTATGCATCAGAAAGCACAGCTTATTCGCTTCCCATTACATATTTACACATACTGTAAACATGAGAGCCAACAGTTCTGCTCTGTGACATGCAAATCAATGAATGCATTGCCTCACGCAAACTCTCGCTGATGTTAGAGATGATTTAATGCTCATATAGACACTGTCTTGTAGGGCTCTCCCTCCGCAGAAGGACCGGAGGGAGGGATAGTTGGATGTAAGGAACGGGGGATGGGATGAAGAGAAAGAAAAGCCGGGGGTGGGGGGTTTGAGCGGCTTGGATGAATATATTTTGACCCTGCACTGCCAATTAATCCTACCTCTTTTTAATTGGGGCTGAATGGACTCCGAAGGGCAGTGTTGAGATGCACTATATTGTGCCTGTTAGGCATTAAAGATGCAAGCCTCATTTGCATATAAACCAGGTCTTACGGGTGCAGTTCACTGGTCTCTGAACACAAGCAAATGACTTAAGCCCAAAAAGGCAGATTGGCTGTCTCCAATTTTAGCTACTTTTGTATTTCCCTACGCAGTGACTGTGCTTCCTTTACACTTCCACCCTTCAAACGCACACGCACACACAAATCCAGACATCCACGGAGTTGTCTGATGTGTGTGTCTCCCTATAATGCCTCTTATCTCCCTTTTCCTCCAAACACCCCCTCATCCCTAACTTTACAGCCCTCTCATTTCACGTCTTTGATCAGGGAAGTGGCGCACCACTGAAATGACAGTGGCTTGGTTTTAAGCACAGGTCTGCCGCAGTCCAAAGAACAGAGAGATTTTGGTAATGAAGGGGTTTGTTTCCCTCCCAGAGCTTTTGTGTTAGTCAAAACCACACCGATATGTTCGTAGGAAGTTACCAACACCTGCTTCAGGAATTGCACAGAAAATTTGAAGGAATGGTTCATTTAAACATTTGTTCACTCTTATGTTGTTCCAAACCTTTGTTGTTTTTTTTTCTTCTTTGAAAGAGATGTTCGTGCTGCTCTTTTCCATATACAAACCAAATTTTCAACAAGATCATTTGTATGTTTTGAATTTGCTCATATATAAATGTTATTGTCCAAATACAAAGCTATAGTATGGCTTCAAAATAGTCATATTCATTTTAGGGGTTTCTACTTACATTTTATGGAAGAAATTCATCATTTTTCTCCACAGAAAAAAATGTGAATGGAAGTGAACGGTTACCAACTTTTTAACATTTAAGAGAAGCACATTTATGCTTTTTGTGTATATATAAATGTTATTGTTAGAAATTTAAAGTATTGCTTTAAAAGAATCTGTGATGCATTTAGTCATCTTTGGAGTTCAAAAAGCCTTGGTCATCATTCACTTCCATTGTATGGAAAAACTTTTTTCTCCTAAGAAGAAAGAAAGTCTTATTGGTGAAGGCAAGCATATGATCAATTCAAATTCATTTTGAATGAATGAATTAGTTTATTTATTTTTTATTAATCTTGGGTTTAACTATTCCTTTAAATAAGCAAGAAAAGAAAAACCGTTGTCTGCTGTAATGCATCCCCATGACATCATGCTCTGAGTTCAGTTACTGTCTCCTCTAGCCAAAAGTCATCACGTTTAGGCATGAAAATATCGGCATACATCCATCTGGATCTAGTCAGCAGTGCACTTTATTTGTATTGAATTTGCATTAGGATACAAAACAGAATCTCATCTGACCTGAAGTTCATTGGAAAATTGATCATTCTTAATATTACTCTAATATTGATTGTGCTTCTACATCAGAACAGCATCATTGAGCCTAGCCTATGAAACTTGAGGAAGCTGTCTGTCCACCGTGAATAATCTTTTGAAACATATTTAAATTTATACAACAGTGTTGATTAATTATTTAAGGTGTTTATTAATTTTCCATGACTATATAATGATATATTTCATGTTAAATATATTCAACTATGCATTAAAGTTTATATATATATATATAATATTTATCTATTAATAAATATTTGTATTCATTAATACATTTTAATATTATATTATGTAATTATATTAATATCCATATTAATATGAATATTATATATTATAATATGAGATATATATATATTACATATAATGTCTAATATAATATAGTTTACATTTATTAATAAATATTTAATATTATATATATTATCCGATATTAAAATTATATATGTACAGCATGTATATACTGTGTATATATAGTATGTATATCGTTTAAGATACGTAATATCATTTTATTTAAAAAAAGAAAATTAATATATTTTTTTGTTTAATATTCAGTTCAATATTTTAATATATTATTAAATGTTATATTCTAACGTGTTTTAATTTTTCTTAATTTTTCTTATTTTTTTTTAAGTCTTATTATTCTAATTGTTATTTGATCAAACATGTCTCTCTTTGTTGTCAGGATCCCGTCTGCGTCAGGAAGACTCCGCACCCCGCATTGTGGAACACCCCTCCGATCTGATCGTATCCAAAGGTGAGCCCGCCACCCTAAACTGCAAGGCTGAAGGGCGGCCCACCCCCACCGTTGAGTGGTACAAGGATGGAGAGCGTGTGGAAACGGACCGGGACAACCCTCGATCCCACCGTATGCTCCTGCCAAGCGGTTCTCTCTTCTTTCTGCGTATTGTACATGGCCGGCGCAGCAAACCTGACGAAGGCTCCTACGTTTGTGTGGCCCGTAACTACCTGGGAGAAGCGGTTAGCCACAACGCCTCACTGGAAGTAGCTAGTAAGTGCTCGGCTGTTTTCTTATCGCACTGGGCTCTTGCGGTTTATGGGTGTCTGCATATTTATAGTATATGATATTAAGATTTCAGATGTGTTCTTAGCAGTTCATTAAGAGTCATATCGTCTTCCAGGAGAGGTTTGAAAGCAGGCCAGTCTTAATTTGGCTTTGTGTTTGTGACTTTCCTGGCCTCGGACTGAATATAAGAGTGCCTGTAGCCTCTCCGGCTGAATAGAAAGAGTTTCCAGTTTCCTCCTGGGTCTCTGGGTCTCAATGGATTCAGTGGGTCGGATAATCTCGCTGGAGATGGGCAGGATGTGACTCTGCCACTGGACCTGCATGATGATCCTGATGGAGGAAACGGGCCAGACGGCCTGAAGAGAACAGAATAGGTCGCTGTAGGTGGTCGTGAGCTATAAAAACCTAAAGCTAATAAATTAACTCACAGTAGTTTGATATGTACAGTAGAGATCACAATATAGTAGTTACCTTTATCTGTAACGCTTTATTGAGGTGTGTTGTATCTCTCTGTCCAATTGGCATGTGTAGTTTTTCAGTTTCAGTGAGTTGTGCATCAAGCGGGTCAATTTTTATCCTTTCTAAAAAGGATTCACAAAAACGTTTTTGTGTATAGGCTCAAAGCAGATAGTTTAAATGGGCTTATTACTTAAAACTTGTGGTTTTCAGCGATTCTCCTTGGCCTTGGACGTGATATGCATTACATACTGTCTCTCTTTAAGCATGAAAGGACTGATCTCAGATATCAACCGCTTTTCAAGTATGCCTAGGAGCTGTCACCAAGCCTCTTGTTGTAATCTAATCGAGTCAGCGGTGGAGCTAGAGGGGGGTGAGTCGGTCGTGTAGTGTGTACCAATGGCATGTCTTACTCACTCGTAACATCTTACCCTTATGGAAATGTACTATATATATATATATATATGTATGTATGTATATGTATGTGTATATGTGTGTGTATATATATATATATATATATATATATAATATGGGCCATTCTACAAAATTGGTTTTAAAGTCAGAGTTTGAAACATCTTAAAAAAAAAATTTTTCCACAAATTTTGAATGTATACAAATTGTATAATATCCAAGGTACACATTTCTAGTAACTGTGCGGTTAATTCACATATTGTATTTTCAGAACATTCTGGAATATTATTCCTCTCCCCAAATTTGTCACTATCAAAACACAATAATAAATTATTTTATAAGAAGGGTTACATTGACCAATTAAAGGGTTAATTCACTCAAAATTGATTTTTTTTTTTTTTGTCATTAAGACATTATGTAATATATATATTTGCTATTTTATTACAAAGTTTTCACAGGTAAATCAATAACAATTACATTTTAACAATATTTCAAGTGTAATTTATGAGATTTGTTGTATTTTGAATCCAATCTTTCTTTATAAAAGGCATAAAGATAATCATACTGATTTCAAACTTAAGGATTCATTAGTTTGAATATGCATTGAACCAAACACTATAATAACATCTTAGTTGATAATTCAATATACTTTTTTTTTGACAAAACATCCCATGTTTCGGTCGTGACTGTACATTTTCGGTAGTGACAGTAGCTACCACATTACAGAATTTTAACTCGCATACTAAAACACTAATGATTTGCATAATAAAACATACTAAAATTCTAATGATTTGTATAACTGTACTAAAATGTATATTATTTCCCCCAAATAAATGTCACTACCAAAACAATGATGTCACTACCGAGAGTAAAAACTAAATTTTATGGAATAAATAATTTTCTCCTTTTTTATTATTATTATTATTATTATTATTTTTATTGTTTTAGACATCTACTAAATTTAGTGAAATGTATGCTTATATATTCTTAAAAAAAGTTTTTGTTAGATATTTGGACAGTGTGGTAAGAGAAATAAACTGAATTCAAGTTATATTCTTTAAAAAATATATATCTTGAAAAAAAAAATTGCTTCTCAAGTAAATTTATCTTGTGTTCTAGTAAATATCTAAACAGTCCTAAAACAAGGTAAAACATTGATTAATAAAACTAATTTTGCAATCTAGTTGTTTAACTGTGAAAGACCACAGTCAACCTCATGTAAAATCATAAATATAATTGATGAAATGTGTGTATATATATATATATAAAATATTACAAAACTTTCTGAAAATACAATATGAGAATTAACCCTTTGATGTGTACGATCACACCGGTGTGATCCGTCTTGGCTGGTCCCTGGAGCGTACGATCACACCGGTGTGATTAGAACGTTCAGTGCATCACTTGATCAACTGCCAAATTCAAATGTGCGTGCGTGCGTGCACGTTTTGGCTGGCGCTAAACCAGAGACAGACGCGCGCAGCACTTTTCATATATTATACAATATTATAGATATTATACAGTTTGCATACATACAAAATTTGTGGAAAAAGACATTTTTTTCAAGACGTTTCAAACTCTGGACAATTCTGTAGAATGGCTCATATATATATGTATATATATGTATGTATATATATATATATATATATATATATATATATATATATATATATATAGTACTTAATAAATAGTACATTTTCTTAAGGATACCAGATGCAAAGCTACAATGCTTTTATTAGCTTCTGTAGGCCAGTGTCAGTCAAACAGAAACATACATTTGTGTGTGTGTGGAAGTTGGTGGGAAAATGATGTGAGCTTGGAGACTAAAAAGTGAGAAAATATCATGCGGTATATCAAACGGAGGGTGATATACTGTATGCTGTTTGTTCTAGAGGCCTTCTTTTTTTTTTTTTGTAAGAACGAAAACAAGAAGCTTGGCGGGCGGGCGGACGACTTGGCCCGACATGAGGAAAAGCACGGGCTGTTTGGCCGCAGCCTTCAGGCTGCTTATTCTGAATAAGGTTCAAACAGGACCATAATGACACAGTGGCAAAGCTCAAAACCCTCAGTGCCTGTCCGCTCCCTCCTCCCCCCGTCCCACCGCCATGCATGTAATTACCCCGTTCAGGCAACCATGATGGAAACCTACAACAGGAAGGTAGTAGAATTCCTACCTAAACTCTGTTTTTCCATCCAAAACTAGACAGTCAGTGTCAGAGGCAAAAAGAAATCTATCAGTTCTCGGATATCAACTCACCTACTTATTCAGACTGACACCAGGAATGTCAGTCGTACCATTGCCAAGAAAACCGCAGAAAAGGAAGTTAAGACCTCAAAATGTATTTGTTCTGCCTAGCTCACTCTTACAAGAATCCAGTTTGAACACTATGTACACAATCTTTCCTTTTTCTAAAGTTATTTTAATAATCCCGCTTTTACGATCGACCAGCACCCGGCGGACCGTAAATCTAATCCAACTTTCAACAAGCCATGTTTGGCCAGGCAATGACGCTTAGCGCAGATCTGTTGTGGGTTTATTATTAACTTCATGTACAGTGGAGGCTCTGTGCAGTGCGCTGAGGTAAAATGGGTCAATCCGGGCATTCGCTCTGCTCTGGTTGCCCTCTGTACATCCCTGAAGTTGGATTTTGCCCCTTTTGTTTCCATGTTTTCCTTTCAATATGAAACTTGGAGGCTTATAATGCTTCATGTGTCACGCTTTGTTAGAGTATAATGACTCGCAGAGGAACAAAGAATGAGAGAGAGGAATGTAAGATGGGCTGGCTTTATCCATAAGAGCTCACTGTTCACCCCGATGGCTCCGGGCCACACGTTGCGTAATGCGTAGTATCAGTCTGCGTTTTTAAGAATGACAGACGTGTCTGTTGGAGGATTTCTCGCACTCTAAAAACAGCTGTAAAAATGGCGATCAAAGAAAAGGGAGTTTTAGGACCCGCATAAATGACAATGAGAGATTGTTAAAAGATTGATGGCCGGTAATGTGTCACTTTACTGTTATGACTACTTACAGGTTAGATTAGTTGGGGTTATACTGTAGCTCTATGTACTGCAAAAATCAGCCCTAATAATTTTTTTTACTCCCTTTTTTTTGTGTGTGTGTGCTTAAAAACGTATACATTTACTTGAGAAGCAACACTGCATCAAATGTAGTATTTTTTTTCTTATTGTATTTTTTTTTTTTTACCTGTAGTACACTTTGAAAAGTCAGCGTTGTCCTTTATTAGCATGCTAAACAACTGCAGCATGTGGAAAGCCTCTAATTATAGTGTACTCTTCCAGTTCTTGGGTTGCGGCGGGAATGTGGATCAGTATGCCAGACCCCGATAACCCTGTCAGGATGTGTGGAATGGTCTAAAGTGCTCTCTAGTCCTGGTCTTAGAGAAAATTAGTCACTTATTAATCCGTGAAACCATTAATCGTGAGATCATTCCATTCTAGTATTAAAAAAAATATATATATATATTTATATACACACTATTTTCTACTAATGCTAAAATTGAGCATTTGATAACTGATAAAAAAAAAAAAAAAAAAAATCTGGTTAAACAGTTCCACAAAGCTGTATTTAAAATTCTGATGACTATCGGTTAGCCGCATATGCTCTAAAACGATGAGCTGAAGCGTTCATGTGAGCATTTCGAATTTAAAACTAGCTTATGGCCATTCCTTTATTCCATTCCTGCATATTTTTCGCATCATTTACGCTACGTTCTATATTATTATTTTCAGTAAACGTGGCAGAAAGTCACAGAAAGCTTTAGAAGAGGTTCATATCTGGTGCAAAGGAGGAGACACAAAATGAAGTTGACGTTTCGTCTGTGAAACTTGAGGGGGACAGTTGGCGTTCGTCCTCTGAAAGGTTGGGTGACACCCCTCATTATTTCCTCACAGGATGTTCCCCTCCACTACATCTGTGTGCTCCCGCCGCCTTTGATATTCAAACCAACCTGTTTCCATTATAGATCTATCATATCTGTGCAGAATTCACTTCCTTGTCCTCTTCGCAAGCGCCAACGTGCTTTCCACTGTTTGCTCTGGGAATATTTGTGTTTCATTAAGTTTTATAAGAGAGAGCCACGTCGTAGCTGTAGAGGACAAGGGTTTGGGTCCCTGGAGAATCCTCTTTCGGGATTCTTTAGCGCATTTATAATGTCCCCTGATCCTTCCAGCCCTCTTCATACCTCTGCTGACATTTCAAAAATTAATTTAATTGTGTATTTTTTTTAATTTTTTTTTCCTTGGATGGAGCAGCTAGAGACACGTAGGCGGCAGATTTTGGCTCTCAGACTCTGCCTATTTCTCTGAAAATAGTAGAACGGCGTAGTGTTTCCTGCAGAAAATGAACCATGTTTGACGTGTATTCCCAATCCAAGAGAAGTAGGAAGACAGCATTCCTCACATCTGCTTTTGAGTTGTCAGTACTGGTAATAGTCACAAACCAGCTCTCTTTAATTGGCTAGTGGGTGTGTTTCTCCTTAAGCGTCACAGGGACTATTTGCAGATGCCCAGAAATTACAAGGAAAACTAATCTGCGATGTTTAATTACAGCACTGAGGGGAGTTACTGACAGCCCTTGGGGGATGGACGGAAATAAAAAAAGAGACCAGAGAAGATAAGTGCAGGTTCTTCCTGGTTTTCCCATGCTATCATGCTCTCATCTCTCTGGAGATCCATACTAGCTCTTGTTTTGTACTCAACCTGATTAGAATTAATATGGATAATTGCTTCAACTTCAGGCCTCCAAACCATGCAACATCTGCCATGCATATTCAGTCATGTGATTCCAACATCTCATTCTAGTGGCATAAAAAGTTGTGGTACTGCGGTTTGGTTGGGATTGTGGCTAGGGATGCACAATATATATTAGTATCATATTGATTATTGACTTTTTTTATTTTTTTTTATTGGTATCGGTCACTATTGTGTGTATATAGATATGCAGGCTCATTTCTGTTAAGTATAATCTTTAGCAGATCTCAGAATGCTTTACAATTATATTGTGATGCTTTTAGATTTTTTTAGTGTTTTATTCATTTAGATAAAATAGTAAATTAAAATATTAAAAATAATAATGTATACTATTTTAATATAATATCATAAACAATTTATATTAATTTAGTCAGACAAAAATTAATTAAAAGGTAAATTAAATTAAAAAAAAATAATTTAAATTTTAGATTTTTTTTAAATTTTGCCCATTTATTGGCCATGACATGAAACAATTTATTAAAATTTTTAGTGTTTTATTTTTAATTTATTAAAAAAGTAAATGTAAATAAATGTTGCTATAATAATAATAATAATATTAATATTAATTTATTATTTTAATATTGACCATTTATTTATTGGCCATAACTTGAAAATAATTATATAATAACAGGTTATCGGCATTGAACAGAATTGTAATATTGTGCATCCCTAATTCTGACAGCTGTGCTCCAAAAAAAAAAAAAAAAAAAAAAAAAAAAAGGAAAAAAAGAAAAAAATATCATCCCTGTTTGGCACAGAAGATCAGTGACCAGTAAGTTTAGAAAATCTTCACTAATGCCGGGTTCAGACTACACGATATCAGCCCGATTTTGGCACGACCCATTTGACGTAGGGTATCGCGGTGATTTGTAAAACGACAATGGCTGTCACAATGCAAGAATCAATCATTTTACCTCGTGTAGTGTGTCATAGTGGACGACAATTGTCACCGTGTCTGCAATGCTTCACAACGCTTTACAACGTCATCTTGAGAAGATAAAGTAATAGTGTGAAGGAGTTTTAGAGCTTTGTTCTGCTTTTGTCAAAGACAAAGTCGGGACTGCATCGTTATTTGAGTATGACCTGTCCGTTTTCCAGTATCTGTCCGAGGCCATCTTGGGTTGAGTTCTGATAACAATGTGCCTTAATCCTTGTTTTACCTACAGTTGGGAGTTACAATACATTTTTAATCTACAACTTTGACTTCATTGGAAGTACATACCTATGCTTTACGTACTGGCTTGTCTGAGTTTATGATCGTTAAAACACTTGGTTTGCCTAAAGCTATTGTGAATCTCATTTGCATAGATATGACTGGAGCAACAATAAAAATTCCCTTCCAATGAAGAAGCAGAAGAAGTTAGAGCTATAAAAGAGCTTTTTGAGGAGAAACAATAAATGCATAGTTTGAACAGATGGTGGATGTTGATCTTCTTTGGGCATCTGGGCTTTGCTCAAAATTGAGGATAGGTAGGTAGATGTGCTCGTCGGTGGTAATTAGAGGCCTTTACCATGACCAAGCATTTCAGACTCGCTTTGATCCCAGGAAATGCGCCGCATCCTCAGACAGGTGGAGATAACTTGTGCGAGCTTGGCTGCATTTCTCCTGAGGTCATTTTATGGACAACAGTCCACAAATACAAGGTAAATCCCTCTGGAACCAGGTGGCTTAGCGCAAATCATTCCCTGAAGCGCACACCCTAATTTATGAAATTGTTATGGCTAAAATCTGACATTTAATTCCTGTAAAATCCTTTTTAGTTGTTCTGAGATGTCTTTATAGGGGTTCATTTAGAGTTCTGTCCTTCAGCGGTTCAGTTTGTTCTCACACATCTAGTACAGCCTTGAAGGGACGCGTGTAGTCTCACTGTCGGCTCCACCTGGGCCCTGTGCGCTCGTCCTGATAAACATAGCGTAGCCGAAACTATTTGGTCCTCCTGTGGCAAGAGCCTGTAGATACGACCCATGTGATTCAGAGTGATTTCCTCTTGGCTGAACTCCATTTGCGATAAACACGGCTGATTGTACAGTCCCTCTCGGTCGGAGGCCCAGATAGGAAGTGTGTCTCAGAGGCTAATCTTCCCCCCTCGAACGGAGGGCCGAAGTATTAGTCCTGCTGCTGTCTCTAATCCCCCACTTTTGATTTGAGAGTCTCCTGTGGCCTTTGGGATTGAGAGGAAAGTGTTTCTCTCTCTCTCACTCTCTTTTTTTGTATTTATTTTTTCAAACATCTTTATGATGCTGTCCTGCTCTGCCAAACTTAAGCGTTTATTAAAGCAAGGTTAAGCCATCGCTTGAAGCCTTTCAATCAACTGGTAGAGCCCAGAAAGGATTAACAAGTTTGTAAAATGAGAAATATCAGAGATTTGAGGCAACAGTTTCTTCGGTTTTAAAAATCTGGGCTCATGTCTTATAAATGACATGTATTTTTATCGGAAACTCTACTGCTCGTTACTTCCTGCTGGAAAGTTCAGGAATAAGTGATGCAACTCAAGCGTAACTTGATATTTTCAGAGGACATATTATTTCATGCATCCCGTCTGCCCTCATTTCCAGAATTTTTATGATTGTGGTTCTTGGTTGCCCGTTGGTCTAGATGGTTAAAATAGCTTAGGAAGAGCATTATTGCGCTTTAAAAACAAAACAAAACAAACAAAAAAAAAAAACACTTACCACTATGGCTATATATATATATATATATATATATATATATTTTATTTATTTTTTTTTTATTATTTTTTTTTTTTTTTGCATACACAAATACATTTTAAATACAATGTTTAACATTTTGTACAGTACTAAATAAACTATATAAATATGTAATAAAATAATTACATATAAATAAATAATCAAATATGCATATTTTTAAAATATTTATTTATGCTCAGTTTTAATGCCGATAGATAGATAGATAGATAGATAGATAGATAGATAGATAGATAGATAGATAGATAGATAGATAGATAGATAGATAGATAGATAGATAGATAGATAGATAGATAGATAGATAGAAATTGAATATTTTAACTTTCTATAAATAATAGAAGATCGATAGAAAAACAGGCAATTGGACAATATTATTTGGACTGATGAAGAAGAGTATGAAGCTACAATTTAGTTCAGAAAATGCATACATTTTGAACAATTGACACTGTACACTGTATATCAAATCTTTTGTAGTGCCTGTAAGTCCTCCTGCTCATGACCCCTAGATTGCCACAGAAATCATGAAAGACAAACAGAGAGTAAACAATGAATGGACAGGGACAGACACACTCTTGTGACACACGTAGCTGTAATAGTTTGAATGGCGAGGTCAGCTTAAACCCCTGCCCCAGATAGAGATCTGTTGGAGGAGAGATGTGTTTGGCTTAGCTTGCCACTCTTTGAGGCACGGCAGCTATGGCGCTAATCCTTCTGGAAAGGACATTATGACATGGCGTGACTCTGACCTTGGAACAATTTCAGTCACAAATCAGATACAAGTGACTGTAATCAAAACAGAGCTACTCTGTTAACTTTCTATAACTAACTGATGAACCTCTGAAATGAAGCGGCAGTTACTGAAACTAATTTCCAATTAGCACTATGTCAGATGTCATTTAGCTAGCTAGAGTCACGAGATAGCATACTTTTTGACTGGAGTTTGACTAGATTAATGGTGTTTGCATAGGTTGATACATCTCAGGAATGTTGAATTACAGGTTCACCAATGCACTGTCTTATGTTTTCCGACTCCATATTGGCGTGTTGTGAAAAGGTTTCTCGCTGCTGTGTTGCAGGAAAGAGATGAAATTGTCATATTGCTGTCAAAACAGCTGTAGCAGCTAGACGAGCCGTCTGAAAATGTCACAAACACTCACAGCGGCCTCCTTTGTCCGCCTGCCGTCGTTCCCTCTCAGCTGGGTGTGGCTGTGAAACTGTAACATTCCTGCGTAACCCCACACCGCGCAACCATAAAGAAAAGACACAAAGAACGTGGATGAAATGATTGAATGGAAGGGGGATAAAGACGAGAGAGCTGTCTGAAAGAAACCTTTGAAAAGGGTTTTTGGTAAAGGTTTCTCTGGATCTGCCCAGGGTGACTGGACTGATTTAATTTGAACAGTGAATGTGGATCAGGTGACGGCAGTGATTTGAGGGTCAGTGTGTCAGGCTATGAGATGGAGAAACACAAATTAAAGACCACCTGTGGTTTATAATGTTGTTTATGACTATGTTGTGTTTTTAATATGCTTTAAGACAAACCATGTGCAAATGTATCAGTCAACACTATTACTGTAGTATTTTCTCCTTAAAACAGCAGTGTCTCAAAAACGCGGCTTGAAACCGCCACTGTTTTTTACCGTCGCAAACATGTAACCAATCCTGTCAACGTGAGGGCGGGGCTTTTCCTATCAATTTTTTCTAAGGATGCTGATTGTTAGAAGGCAGCTGTCTGACTCTGAGATTGCGAACGGGAACATGTTTTGTGTAACATTAGCAACACATTATTAGCTGTTTGATAACATAGTCAAGCTGAAGGCTAATCATATCAACTACTGTCTGATGTTGTAGAGAGCGATACACGAAACGCATTACCATTCTTATACACTCCTGTTACCACAACTTAAATAAATGCATGGTTGCAAGTTAAAAATTCTAATTTATTGTTTTAGTTGAACCTTTTAAGTTGCAAACATTATTTTGTTAAGCTCTGTTGACATAACTTAATATCGTTTGCAATTTAAACTTAAATTTCTGCGTTAATTGGCTTTTCGTGCCTGTGATACCACCTTGTTTTTTTCTTACCAGTGCAAAAGTGACTCAAAATACTCCATCAATTTTGGACATACAAATAAGAGTTATACACCATTCAAAACTGTGGAATGTCTTTTTATTTGTGTACACTCACAGTAAAAACAATGTTGTGTTTCATATGCTTAGAAAACTAACATGATGCACGATCTACAGTCTCTTTCTCAATGAAGTCCATTGTGATACTTGTTAGAAAATGAACTGTAACTTAGTGAATACTTATCACACAAACATGACACACATGTCTAAAGAAATGTTGAAATGTAAGGTTTTAAGTAATGTAAGTCAAATTGAAAACAGATATTCTCTGTTTGTGTAATCTGTTTGAAAAGACAGATGTAAGTCGTTTGCAAGTCACCTCATTATCCACTAATGCGGCCACACCCACGGAGAGTGTGCACTATTCAAAGGTAAATTCTGAGGCCATCATGTGACAGTCAACGCCCGCATCAACTCGAAAAAACACTTCAAGCTTAGTGAGATTCATGTACATCGTTTTGAGACGCAGTGAGGAATAATTCTGGAAGAATTTACCTCAGAGGAAGAGTGCGACTTTCAATTTAATTTTGAGGATCAACTTGATCAAGCTGATGAATGTGAATGGTAAGGTTTTTTTTTTTTTTTTTTTTTAAGTTCTTTGTTCTTATTGCGATATAGTGTTTGTGACTATTAAACCACAAAAAGACTGTTTAAGTTCCTCTAACTCAGTTCTAACTAACTAACTCTAACTCTAACTAATTCAGCTTGTTGGCTGAACTCAAATTCACTCAAAGTTGTCATAACTCAAAAAAATTAATGCAAACTGTTGCGTTATTTTATTTTATTTTATTTTATTTTTGAGTCAGCACATTTTTTTTTTTAGAGTGTACATAGACAAATCTTCTTTTCGTTAAAAATTGAAATTCCTAGGAAACGTCTTTAATCCTGGAAAAAAGAGCAAACAAATCTGAACATTGAGTCAGGGTGCATAAATGATAAAATGTCATTTAATGCTGTCAGTACGACTTAAACAGTAGCACCAGGCTCCAGATTTTAAAGTTGCAACCACATTTTTAGAGCATACAAAGTTATTTGTGTCTTTAAAAAAAATTCCATTGTAACCACAATTTCCGCTAGAATACCATTAAAGTTATTGTTACTTCTGTAAAATCATAAATTAACATGTGTAACCAAGTTACCACAGTTTTAAAGCATGAACAATAACTGTATACTTGGTGTTTCGGTGGAAACTATGGTTTTCAGGGGCACCAAATGCAGTGACCTTATATAAATTAAACGGCAGAAATATGCACAAACACCGGTGGGAACTGTGTCCTCAAGGACGGTCCTTGCTTTCCCAACACAGCTGTAGGTTTTGTTGCAGGTGTGTGCGCTCGTGTGCCTTTGCTGTGGCCTGTTCTCCCTCATTAGACCCTTTCCAACAGGATTACCAGAGTGCCGAGTCTGCAGGTACCGTTATAAGTTAATTTCACCTGCTGTTTGGGAGCCATAATAGCTTATTGATTGGCTGACAGAGATGCACTGGGGCAGCATAGAAGGACGTCCGATGGAGGAGGAGGGGATAAGTTAATCGCAGTTGGACAGGGGTGAAGAGAATTCAATCAGACAACCCCCCCAAGGCTTATAAGTACCATGTAAATTTGTGTCCACCTCAGTGGATTGGACCTGACTGATATCCGAGCAGTTGCAAAGTAGCAGTTCTGAACAGGAAAGTGAGAGAGAACGAGGGAGAAAACCTGCTAGAGCATGTTTAGCATGTTTAATATGCTAGCTTAGAGGCATTACAGTATGTAAACTCCTGTCATTGATTGTTAAGCTTGCTTGAATAGACTTGAAAAGTTGAGAAGTAGTTACCAATATTTCTTAAGTAGATGTAGCACCTTTTGGGAATTGGGAATTGATTGGATTGTTGGAACATTGTCTTTTGCTATAGCTGTGATCTTATTGAGAACAATAAGACGATACCAGCATTTTGAGCACTGTTAAGCCGATTCTTAAACACCTCTGATTGGCCATTGTGTTCATGTGCTCAACAGATATGTCTGTGATTGGCTACAATGATCATCGCTTCAAAAACATGTTGTAAATAGATATCTTTGACGCTCTTCACCGAGCGCTTGCACAGTTAGTGTCATAACTTGTTTTTGTGACAAATTTATTTAAACATATATTAAATAATTAAGACATTACTAACAGGTAAAGTAAATATAATGAATATATAAGCTAATATAGTGCATATATTTAGTGACATAAATGTTTCCCTCTAGAGTTAATTTCTCTAGTGAACTAACATGCTGTGGACACTAAATGACTTGCCTGAGGTAAATGTAATGCTATCTAAGATATTATGTGTGTGTGTGTGTGTATATATATATATATATATATATATATATATATATATATATATATATATATATATATATATATATATATATATGATGTATTGTGGAAATGTATGCCCATTTTGACCAAATTCCAGGGTTTCATTTAGCTTAGCAACTCACAGTAACCTGAAATCTGCTGACTCTCATTGGAAACTAGCTTTTTATAAGCTCCACATCCTGCTTTCTCATCGACAGCTGGCCTGAGCATCAGCCTCTGTGCATTTAGATGTGTGTTTGTGTTTTCTCAGAGGAGCCGCGGCCCATTAGCTTGACCTGTCACACACTTTACGCCTCCGTTACCTGGAAACTGCATATTTCGTTTTTTTATTTGCCCGCCCAGCACTGGGTGCCATTCACGGTGCATTTAGCACAGCCGTCTAGCATGCATCCCTGTTAGCTCAGACCTGCTTGCCCTTTGACCTGTCATTGCGTGCATCAACATCATCCACTGTTTGGACACTGCTCACTCGGTACAGGGGCGACTCTTCAGTAAACAGCATGTGCTGCTAAAGACTTGTTTGGGAAACCTTCCTTCCACCCGCAACGGTACATTTCTTTTTCCTTTCTCATAGGTATTCCGGGACTGTTTGCGTCCCTTCCAGGCTGGCGCTTTCGTTCTGGTCTGGCAAATCTCACCCTGTCCGCACGTAAACGCTCCATTGACACGGAGACAAACAGTAGATGATGGCGGAAAGAAAAATGAGGTGAGATAGAGAGGTAAAACACGCAGACCTTGACCCTCCAGCAGACACGGCCCTCGATTGGTCATCGCTTATCTTATTGTGATGTCAGGGCCAATGAGAGACACGACCCCTCCGTCACCCTCCGTGATCCCATAACCACCCCTTGCCGTTCCTTTTGACCGTCCTGCCCAAACGTTTGCATACAAAAATGTCTAAATCAGCCCACTGTCAGGACATGTGGGATATTACCCAGAAACCTTCTTGGCACAAGGTTCAAAGGCAATCGCTGAAAGAAAACAAATAGGAGGAAGATAAGAATAGTTGTGTGATGCAGATAGACGTGTGGTCAAAGATTTGGGACCATAGTTTTCCCAAACATTCCAAAAACATTGCTATAACTTTGGAAACATAGTTTGTATAAATATTGGTAACTAAACATTATATTTATTAAGATAGCAGCAACTATACATTCAATTTTGGAATAATTTTTACAATACGTTTTACAATAATATATCTGGTATAGTATTTCAGGATATATATATATATATATGATTATTTTATAATAAATTTAATAAATAAATGTTATTAAAATAAATATTAAATATTTTATAATAAATATTGTTTAATTCAATTTTTCAATTGTTTAATTTAGATTTTTCGTAAATACTTGGTAACACTTTGCAATAAGGTCCCATTAATGCATTAACTAACATTAACTAACAATGATCAACACATTTGTTACAGTTTTTAATAATCTTGGTTAATGTTAGTTAATAAAAATACAACTGTTCATTTTTCGTTTGTTAGCTGAGGTCATACAACTTTTGAATTTAATAATATATTTAATGTTGAAACTAAGCTTAAAATTAATGTTTAATGATGTTAACAAATGAAACCTTATTGTGAAGTGTTACCACATATTTTATATAAAATACAATCACATTTCATGTTTTAATTAAAACCTCTTGGATAAATGTTAATAGATATCGGATGAAGTTAGTAGAACATTAGGAACGTTATGCCTAACGTTAGACTCACATTAGTACATTTTAAACTGTAAAAACGGTACATTTTAACATTCCCACCACCAAAATGGAATTCTTGGAAAACGTTTTTAGAACATCAATTTGTTAGCAGGAGTGAGAGAGAAGGAGGGAGGAAAAAAGCTGAAAAGCTTGCTGTGCTTGCATGGAGAAGATAAGAAGACAGGTGGTTTGTAGTCTGATGAAAGAACGTCAGACAGCTGGCAACTCTCAGAACGGCTCGGTCTCCGAGTGTGTGCGTGTCGAAGAATGCACATGTTTGCGTGTGTGTTTGTGTGTCTGTCTGTATTTGGTAGTCTTTGTGGGTCTGCCAGCCGAATCCCATCCTCCGGGTCTCCCTCTCTTCCCTTCTGGCACACACCCAGGTAATGCCAGCACCCTCAGATGATTTAATGTCTGACACCAGATCCACACGAGGAGGGAAAAACCAAGAGATCTCATGCTATGTGCTGATGTGAACATATAGACATGTTAAAGGGATAGTGCACACAAAAATGACAATTCTGTCATAATTTACTCACCCTCATCGCACAAACCTGTATGACTTTCTATTGAGAAACATTTTTAAAATGTGTTTATTGTCCATACAATGTAAGTGAGTGGGGTCTAAAGCAACACTGAATCTTCATTTTCATTGGATGTGCAAAAACATTACTTTCTTTTTGTGTTCTTCAGAAGAAATTAAGTTATACAGGTTTTGAATGACCTGATCTCACGGGAAAAAAAACAACTGTTACAAGGTGCCGATTTTGTATGAATTTGTACAATGTTAATCGTACAAAAACGTACGAATATGCATGAAAGCATGAAGGTCCACCCCTAAACATACCCTACTGTATGAAAACATACAAATGAGTTCATATGATTTAGCCACCAATTCTCCAAAACGTAAAATAGTTACGAATTACCATGAGATTTTGTTGGAATGGCACACGGGTGAGTGAAGTTTTTTTTTTTTTTTTTTTTTTTTTTTGTGCAAAATGTCCCTTTAAGGAGTATTCAGAGCGATTGGCAGTGACCAGAAGTTGTTCATATTCAGTAATAGTCAGAGGCATTTGGCTAATGTGAATGGTAGAGGTGATTTTAGTTTCAAAGTGACATTTTGTGTCATTATTCTCTCACTTTCTCTGTGTCTGTGTGCTCAGGGCTGTTTGGTGGTCACTCCAGTGCTCTCCAAACACTGCCATTGTGACGGTAGGGTGCTTTGTTTGCCCAGAGGAGATGGCACAAATGGGGCACACGCTGTTATTTGCTGTTGGCAAATAAGTACAGTCCTGGGCAAGCACAGCGTTGTGTAAGTACTCCACACTACAGATCACCGTGTGCTTCACATACGCTGACTACAAAGCTTGAAAGTGCCAGGTCAATTTCAGGTTGCAGCCAATATGTGCAAATAATAGATGTGTAGTTTTAACTGTTACATACATAACTTCTTTTTAATGGTCTTCTGGGCCATATGCTGAGAGACTTTGATGTCCAGATTTGCCCTCTAGCTCTGATGCTTCTTGAAATGGAGTGTGAAGACTCATCCTGTGGGCCTTGATTTACTACATCAACATCAATGGTTTTGTCTTATTTGTCAGGGTGGTCTATTGGCTGTTGGACTTGGCTCTCTTCAGCCGTTTCCCTCTGTTCAGAAGTTCAAGGGAGTAGATGGGACTTGCCTTTGACATTGACATTTTTTTTGCCTAGGAGGGTTAGCTCACCTGTCCATGCACAGCTTCTGATGTTTCCCAGGTGCATTAGCTTTGTTCTATATACATTCGCAATACTGTCATCCATTTTAAGCTATGTAACAAAAATACTTTGCAAATAAGCACAGTTTTCATCAAAATGGAAGTTGTATTAAATGTATGTTTTATTATATTAAAATTTTAACGTTACATATTTTTTATTTACTAATAATTTAATTATTTGACTAACATTTATTTATAAATATTTTGTTTAATGTTTATTATATATCTTTATTATTATTTTATTATTATATACTCTAATATATACAATAATAAATTATATTTGATTATTTTTAATATTTTATTGTTTTATTATACATTTATTTTTATTCAATTTTAGTTAATATTTTTTCATTTATTACATGTAATAAATAGCTTACATTTTAGATTAGTCAGTCACATGATTTCTTTGATGCACTAGGAATTTGTTCTGTAAATGTTTTTCCATTTGTAGTTTATGCGCATATCTTTCTCCCAAATAATGCATTTATTCATGTACGCATTATTGCATGCATTATTTTAATGGAAATTTGAAATCTTGAGGTTTCTATTGAACATTAAATATATACATACAGCATTGTCCGTTTTGTAAATATTTAACCAATGAAAAGTATAAAAAAAAGAGCTTGTTACTGAACCACGTAACTCCACTAGATCCTTAAACTGTCGGTTTAACTCTATATGTACTCTCTCTCTCTCTCTCTCTCTCTATATATATATATATGTGTGTATATATATATATATATATATATATGATACACTTACTATCTCATATGCGGCCAAAATGACTGACAAATGACTGACAAAACGCGTATATATTCCAAATTCTCAGAAATTTGCTGTTCGTAGTTCCATTTAAGCTTGATTTTTGGTAAAATATTAATAATGTCTGACCATAAAGCCACAATATCAACTTTGACAAAGCGGTTATTTAAAGTTCATTAAAAAAAATCCAGTGTTTTTACCATTTCCTGAAAAAGTAGCGGTTTTGTAGATATAAGGTTTCCAGCAGCAATAATATATTCATCCCTTTTACTCAAATCTGTGTAGCCCTGTAAGCATCCATGAGTGTCCTTGTCCATAATAAATGCTTTGATTAAGGTAATTGCTTGGTCAGACAGTGATCACTGGATGGTGAAAATGAGTCCAGCAGAGTTCATCTCGAGGGAGTACATTACAATTCACAATCTTTAAGACCACCATTACACTCTTTCACAAGCCAGCGCACATTTTATGGCATCTTATCTCTCGCAGACAGATATTTGCGTAAAGGATCCTGCTTTATTAATTTATTTCATTAGATGATAAGTTTTGATAAGCCACCAGAGTTAACCTCCCTCACATAAATCAATGAGTCCTCACCGCTCGAGAAAAGTGGGTTTCAGTTCACTCTAGCGTACTAATGAATTGCATATCAGTGTGAAAACAAGAGGATTTGACTGGCGATTAGAGAGGAAGATTGGTTTCGCTGTTCCAGCACTCTGCACTCACAGTCGGCGTATTGGTCTTTATCGGATAGCTGCTCTCTGCTAGGATATTTATTATTGCTTTTCACACAAACTCCCCAAACACTTACGCCACTGTCAGAGAATCTATGCATTTCATTTCATAAGGGGGTCAAATAAGCCCGTGGGTATAACCCTTTCTATATTGCCTTTTTTCCCCCTGACAAGACAAATGCAACACAACAGCTGATAAATGCAAACTGTTTATTGCAAAAGATTGCTGTAATTCAGCTAATCCTTTATTAGCATAAATCACATGCAGTATGATCATGCCGTCTGCTCCATGTCACAGCACATTGTCCGTCAAGTTTTGCAGTTGTAGATTAAATATTAGAAGCAGATCATACATAACATATACACATCACACATAATAATGTGTTCATGGTTTAAATTCACTTTTGGTTGTTTTTTCAAGTCTTAAAATGTGTTTTAGAGTGTGTTCACACTTGGCAGATTCAGTTTGATTAAAACGAATCTGGTGCAATTGCTCTATTAGTGCGGTTCATTTGATTAAGTGTGAATGCTACCATCCGAACCTTGGTTCCTAACCTGATGTGTTTATGGTTTAAATTCACTTTTGGTTGTGTTTCCAAGTCTTAAAATGTGTTTTAGGGTGAGTTCACACTTGGCAGATTCAGTTAGATTAAAACGAATCTGGTGCAATTGCTCTTTGTGTGGTTCATTTGAATAAGTGTAAATGCTGCCATCCAAACCTTGGCATGCACAGCATAAGCAGACCAAGATCTTTTCAGTGGGTCTCAATCTGCTTCCAAACAAACTCTGGTGCGGATCGAATGAAATATGAGCGTGCTAAAAGTGCCAGACAGGATTTAACCTTTGTCGGCTGAAGGCCCAAATTTGGTTTAAAGACAAAAAATGTACCAAGCACAATGTTCTCTCACCATTCCTGATTTCTAACATGCACTCGTCCCCTGGCGCGTTCATATGTAAATTGCGTGAGCTTATTTCATCCATTAGATTGAAAGATCTGAAAAAGCCCATATAGACCCATCGCTCGAAGAAATCAGGACAAAAGTGGTTGAAAGTAGACAAAGGAGACTGATTAAAAGACCAGGTGTAAACTGGTATGTGTCTCCCTTATCTACTTGTGATCCAATTGACCAAAACGTATCTTAATATCAGGTGTAAACAGGGCCTTAGTCTCATTGATTTTTTTTTTTATTATTATTTTTTTTTTAGCCCCTCAACCCTCCCAACAGAGGGCCAAATGTGTGCAGGATAGCGGAGTAGAAGAACTGAGCCCTTTTGTCCAGAGAAAGCATAACAGTACTTTGGTAGAAAAGCTCAACATACACAAAAGAGCTACTGTTAGATATTCATGTATGGCCCTTTTGCTCTGTTTTTATTCATCTGCAGTCGGAGATGACACTGTTATGAAATATCAAGGGCTTTTATCCAGCAGTTTCGATTTCCCAGCCCTTGGGGAATTGAGTACTTAAAGCCAACTTTGTTCTGGGAAGAGGTATTTCTGCCCTAAGACTCAAGTTGTTTCAGCTGTCTGCTTGTTTTAGCAGATCATCTCTTGGTCATTTTGTCTTCATGCTGTGAAGAGCAGATGTAAGTGGGAGGTTCCTGTTGTAAGGATGCAAAGCAGATTAATATGTTTTTGTATTGAGTTGTATTGAGACATGTATTGACATGTAGTTTACAGTATGTCACCAAAGTTTCTTGTATAAGTTAAACTAATTGAAGTGTCATTGTTTTTTACCAGTGTTATGCACTTTCTTTTGAACATTGTTTCAAATTTTCTTGCAAGTAGGGCTGTCACGATTCGTCTGATCCCTGTTATATAATATAATATTTGAGATAACTGTGATTACTGTTCACTTTAAATTCTAAGGATTAGGAATTTAAGTGAATATTTAAGTGAATAACAACAATGTGATATAAAAAATACACACTTACACATTTTGTTTTATATAAAATATTTATATATTATATTTTTTAAATCATATTGAAATATTCAAAAAATATAATAAATCATTTTAAAATATAATATTGAGATAATCACAATTATTGTGCATTTTAAAGTCACATTTTGCCATCCAAACAAGAAACTCGTGAATATATACAGGTCATTGGCGAATAAGGTTTTTAAAAGTGTCAAAAAAAATAATGGAGGTTTAATTAATTTTGAAGTTTTATTAAGTGTTAACAATGGTTTTTATAATCAATTAACACTGCTTTTGTCATTTATTACGAGAAAAAAAAGTCAAAAAAAGTCATTCAGTTTCACCAAAATTTCAGTTTTACCAAATGATACTTTTGGTTATACCGAATGACAATATTTTTAAACAATGCTAACAGGCTGATATCTAGCTAGCTAGCAAAAGGACAATCAAACAATGTATATTTAGTACAGGTTTTTAAAATATTACAACATTTTCCATGTTTTATTGCGGTTGTACCGAATTACCTGATGTTTCGGGACATGCGTATGAGCAAGTTAAAACATGAATTTTTCAAATAGTTAAGAGAACGTTAGTTACTTTGCTTCATGACCGTGTGGTCCTTTGCAGGTGTCTGAATGATGTCACATCCTGTCATCCTGATATTGACCTCATGACTTGATCCAAAATGGTCCCTTTATATTGGTTACTCCGAATGACATCAGTGAAATTCATTTTTCCGGACATTCTTTCTCACAACAAAGCAACGACTTCTACACATAATTTGAATACCATGTTGCAATATGTTGATATATGATGTTATAAAATCATGTCAGAATAAAAAATATATACATTTATTTCATTTTAAGATATTTTAATCACCAATGAAGTGGCTGTATTGGCCTTTGGATGGTTAAACTGAATGACGTTTTGACACTTCAAAATTTTTAAAATACCTTTACATGTAGCAAAATATAATTAAAAACTTTTGGATTCAATAAAAGAGACCAAGTTGTACTACCTTACATACTTTGGATGTCATATCTTTGTTGTTTTTGGACAAAAAAAAAAAAAAGACCTGTCACATCATTGACCCATATATATATATATATATATATATATATATACACACATACACACACACACACACACACACACACACACACACACACACACACACACACATATATATATATGTATATATGCGTGTGTGTGTTTTAGGCTTAAGGTCACATTAGCAAAATTTCAACAGGCAAAAATGTCCATTGTCTGTTGTGTGGGGCGATGTATGAAACCCAGCTTACACAAGTCACTTTAACCAAGCAACTTTGTTTGTCAGCATGACAGATCCATATAACCATATAACCAACTTGAACCAGTTCTGAAATCTCCATGGAGAAATCTTTCGCCCTCACTTGGAAATTAGTATAGAAATTACTGGATTTTGTGCGTGAATTTTGGCAGAACAAAGTAAATGTGACTGCACCTTTAAACTGTAACAGACAATCATTAACAATCATGTATTGAAAAGAATTTTATGACAATTAATTGTGAGTGCCAAATGCCAAAAATGTGATAACTGTGACAGCCCTAATTGCAGAAAATCTAATATCAAAATCCAGGTGCCTGTTGTCCTCCCAGCTCAACGTGTGAGGCATTTCCACCATAAAACCTTCTCTTCCAGGCCAAGTCTACAGCCGTAATCCACAGCCTGTTAATACCTTGAAGCAGCAAGACTTGAGCCAGGAGGCAGCAAATGGGCATTTTTAAACACAAACAGGCTTTTGTTTAAGAGTCGCTCGTTTGTCTCACGGTGCCGTTTGTTCCAACAGCTCTGCTATCTGCGCTGACCGTTCCCTCGGTGTGGATCTGTTGAAGCAGGGGTTTGTGTTAGCACCTGATTTATCAGTGTGAGGCAAGATAAGAGCGCTCCATCACTCTGCTGCTTAATCCCTTCCAGTGGCAGTGGATGAGGAATTAGCACGGACCCGCAGAGGTGTCGTCTAATCGCCGCTGTGGGAGTGCTGGCCTGACAACTGCTGCCTGCTCGGGAAACAAGGAACCATTGTGGCTCCTGTCTATTCCACCAGTTGTGCCCATTGTGATAGACAGTCAGAGTCGGAAGGACTTAACTGGAAGAAGATACGCGGATTGAACTGCAACAGATCAGGGACAGAGGGTCCGTTCTGTAACAAAGCACCTCGACGCATGATCCAATGAGTTGTTATACGCTTAGCCATAAAAATACAGCCAAGAATAACCGTTTTCACCCAAAATACTTTGTTTCCCTGCTGTACATCGAAGTTAAACTCAACTGTCATTGTTTTCACTGGTGTAATCTACTTTCTTTCGAACATTGTTTGACATTTTTTATTGCATAGGCCTGTCACGATTATTAAATATTCCCCTAATTACTATTTTTTAATACACTGTATAATATTTGATATATCCATAATTGTTGCACAATTTAAATTCTAGTCACATTTTGCCATCCAAATAAGGAATTTCAGTGAATATAACAATGAAATGCATTTATACATGATTTTAGTTATTGTTAGTTATCTTATTGTAGCATTTAAAATATTGTAATGAATCATTTTAATGTACAATATTTAAGATAATCACAATTATTATCCACTTTTTAAAGTCACATTTTGCCATCAAAATAATGTTTAAGTTATATGTATTTGGTATCATGAACTAACAATTCTTTTACATCATGTTTTAATCTTGGTTACTTTTATGGCATTTATTAATCTATGATAATTTATACATATATACTTAAGTTGTGTAAATTAACATTTGCAATATGAACAATATTGACAATAGTATTAAACAATGTTGCACAAGCAAGAATTCTGTTGCTCTGAATATATTAATGAATCAATTTTTGAACAAATCATATGACTCTCTTACAAAGTCACTTAATTCTTTAATGAATCAGTGTTTCTGAACAAATCACTTGAGTGAATGATTCACTGACTCACTTATAAACAGTCACTTGTTTAATTCATTAATGAATCAGTGTTTTTGAACAAATTGTCACTTGATATGTTAATCAATTAATTTGAGTGAATTGATTCACTGACTTGTCCATAAAGAGAGAATCACTTGAGCTTCAAGCAAAACTATAACAATACATTGAAATATATTCAAAAAAATAATTATATATATATATATATACACACACAGAGACGAACACACACACACAAAACACGCACATCTTTATAGTAATATTTTAAATGTTGTAATTTATTATTTTAATACAGAATTTATTTGTTTATTTCTTTAAAACCATTCAACTGCACTTGCGAGAAGTGCTTGCCGCATCGTTCTTGGTCAGCTTTAAGCTAAACAGACTCTTCTGCTAGATCTTCCTCTCTCAAGCTATGCAAACTGTCTGGAGACGTGTTTGTGGACCAAAGTGAGATGGATTAGATCAGTGGGGAAATCTTTCAGCTGAAACTGTGTGTGTGTTAACGTGAATGTAGCTCCCTAAACCGTGGCTGGTTTCCAGAGCCTGACTCGAACCCCTCTGGGAGTGAAATATCCATCATGCAATGCTACAGTCTCTCCACACTGCTGACGGCACCTCTCTGTGATTGGCCCACAAACATTGTTATGTTTCCTCTGTGTATATGGCAAAGTCAAAAATCAACTGCAAGCTAGCTTATTCATTGTTAGCGCTGACACATGCTGATGGAAACTCTTAACTCAGTTACAGTACCAGATACTCGGTTAAAATTCAACAATGGATCTTTTCAGTGGATTAGAACGTTTTCCTTAACTGGGTTTTGCCACTTTACAATAATATTCAATTTGTTAATATTAATAATATTTGTTATTATTAGGTAATGCATTTGGTGTCTTTCTGCCAACAAATCAAAAGATTTGGTTGTCCATGTTTAAAAATAAAATAAAAAATAAATTGATCATCATATAATAAATTCCTCCATATCATATATATATATATGTATATATATATATATATAATATATATCAAGAATCCCTCTCCAATCCTAATCAATACAATAAATCACATACATTTTCTGTAACTGCACCTCAAACACCATTTGAAAATCCACACAGTGCTATAGATTAACTACAGGTAAACACCTTCTTATGAAGAACATTTTTATACTAGCTCGAGAAACCTTGAGGCACATTACGGCACATTTAGCTCATAATTACGCTCCCAAGATAAAGACATCTGCCTGCTGTCTGGAACATTAGATGATGTGCTGCAATTTTGATTAATTTAAGAGCTCACAGTGCTTTCAGACCTCTGTGATTACTGACACATTTGAGATAAATGTAACTCTGACGGAGTAACCTTCACCTCTAATTTCATTGTGTTTGTCTCTGGTCCTTTCTTAAGAGCGCTTAAGAGTCTGTGTTCAGATTCCATTAGCGAACCGAGGCATGTTCTGACAGTGTGTTTGTCTGAGGATCACCTAGCAACTCTAGTGTGTCAGTGTTCATTTGATGACCATAAACACAGCTTAATGGCATCGTGCAACACATAAAATGGTTTTATTTTATTAAACTGTTTTATTAAACCTTCATTATATTGGTTGTATTATTTTATTTTTCAAATGACAGCATGAAATACAATGTGAATTGTTTGTGCAAATTCAAAACTGATGCATTAGGTACCATGAACTAAATTTTTACAACATTTATTAATCTAGGTTAAAGGTAATTGTATTTTATATATATATATTCAGATATATTTGTTCATATTACATTTATAATTATACAAAAGTTAGTTCCTACCCTCAAATTTTATTGGCTGAGTGATTCTTTTTATGAATGAATAATTGAATCATTCAGTAATCATTCCATTCGAAACGCCGACTAATTTAATAATGAATCAAGTAGGGCTGTTTTGAGCTAATTGAGTAATCGGTTGATTATTTTAACGATTAATCAAGTAATCTGATTTTTTTTTTTTTTTTGTGGTAATACAAATAAACCTAAGCAAACGATAGCCTTTAAAATGCTTCAAAATACATATATAATAACAATGAGGCAATAATTTTTGGTTCAAGTAAAGTATCAAAAGCAAGTAATCATATGGTAAATTACAATCAAGGATTTTTTAAAATCAAGTACTCTGATTTAATCGAGGAATTGTGACAGCTGTAGAATCAAGTGATTCTCTTAATGAATAAGTCATTGAATCATTCACTTGAATTAATTCAATAACAAATCACGATTTGTTCAAAAACACTGATTCATTCATAAATGAAACCAGTTACTGAGTTTATAATTGAGTCAGTGAATCATCCACTCGAATGATTTGTTCAAAAACACTGATACAACGAGCGACAAAGGTTGACATGGAGCGCGCTAAATCTCAAACCTCCAAGGAATCATCCATTTTAAAATAACGCTGAACAGAGGAGAGTCTGCTGACAAAAAGATAACGCGACAGAGCTTGTAATAAAACAAGAACAAACATTGGCTTGGCTTTCCAGAGATTGCGAGAACTGAGGGATTTGAAATGTAGTAAAAGCAAAGCGGAGATGTTTTTATTACTCAACATTGTGAGTAAGGTATTTTACTGAACAGTAATGTAACAGTAATGTCCATATTTATCTGAGTTCATTGTAAAGCATTATCTATAGTGAAGGGACATTTCCTTACGGTTGTTGTATTGCTGTGCTGGAATTTATTTTCAAGGAAATACTGTGTCTATTAATGGGTAAAGCTACAGTAATGTCTTCAGCTAGTCAGCTTGAGATCTTTCCATCTAAACTGGTTATATCTCTTAAGCCTAGTAATGAATGTTTTATGAGCAGTAGGATAACCATATTCATCCACACAGTCACACAGACCAGAAGCACAACCAAAACAATGTTCTTCCGCAAAATGCATGCAGTTTTGTTTTTTTTAACTGCTATAGGGCCAAACAGTTACATAGTGTACCTTTAATTAATGCCACAAAAGTAACCACGAGTAAAACATGATGAAAAAGTATTGTTCATTGTTAGTTAATGATACCAAATACATAAAAATAATAATAATCATAATTTAGCCTCAGTAATGAAGATTAAAATAAATTAGAACATTTATTGTGGGAAAAGATACAGAAATGCCCTGAAGAACAGTAGACAATTTGCCACAATTTGCTTTGTTTGATAAAGACTAAATTAATATCACAAAGTATATAAGTCTATAAAATAATAATTTACCTGACTATTCCTGTCCAAATAGGGCTTATGTTGAAGTAAATTGTGTTTTAATTCGATTTAAATGAGGCATTAAAAGGCATTGCGATTTTAACTCTCATGGTTTTTGTGTGGTCCCACAGCTTTCAGTGAGCCACTTCCCAACCCAAGTGTTATCCATCAGCTGGAGAGTTTGCGTCTCTCAATCTTCTCGTTTCTTACCCCCTGACCTCTCACCTCAACACCTTTGACCCCTCCCATCTCTGTTTAAAAACTATATACAACCTGACAAGCCTAAAAGAGGGTGTGCTCCTCACTTTTATACTGTTTGCAGCACTTTGACAGGGGAGTGTGAGAGACACTGAAGGATTTAGGGTAATTGTCCCCCCATCCACATGGGACTCCCTAATTTAGTCTTGGGCGACCTTTGACTCGGCAGCTAAGTCTGTTTTCTGTCCTTTGGCTTGACTGAAGGAGGCTAAGGAGGGTATGGAGTTCATATTTATTTATGTAGCGTGTCCACAGGTTTGTGTGTGTCCCAGACATGGATTATCGATCGGGAGGATTGGTTCTGCTGGAATTCTTTTCATGGGAGTGTGTAGAAGAATGTGTCACGGGGTGATGTTATTTAGGGGTGTTAAGTCGTACTTGTGTGGGAGATGTCCAGCCCGATTAGTGTTCACTTATCCAGCTGGTTTTTTGTATATGTCGGAGGAATGTGTTTTCTGTCTGCATACAAATTCCCAGGCCATGTCTTGTTTGTTGCATAGTGCTCAGTGGTCTTAATTACCATGCAAGGTAATTAACTTTTGAGCCGAAGGCCCCAATTAAGAGTTTGTACGTTCTAACTATCTCAAGGAATGGTGGATAGTTCCAGCAATGCAGCAATTTTGGTTTCTCGTTTTCCCAGGCAGCATTTGGGCTCAATACAGGTCAGAGGCCAGATGGATTAATCTGAAAGCCATAGCATTGTTAACCAAATTCTAATTAATCTCCCTTTTCTATTGCTGAGCGGAAAAAACGCCCAGACCACAAAGCAGCATGGGATATATCTACCTTTCAGTGTTGAATTTGATATTCTAGTTCTGGGTGGATGACGTGGCTTGTCTGTTTTGAGCTCAAAGGGACAAATATAAATGTAATTTGTTTTATTTAAATCTGATAATTAAAATAATCCTTTTTATATTCATAAAAAATATTTTAAGTTTTTAAAATCTAAAATAAGTAATATTAAAATATATGTCATAAATGTATTAAATTATATTTTGCCTACTGGTTAACTTATACTTTGTCTGCCTGGAGTAGCATTCCTTAACTTTTAATAAAATTAATAATAAGCATAAATTAAGCATATATATAAAGGTTTACCTCGAGGAATTAAGTTTTCGAGATTCTGTGTATATATATATATATATATATATATATATATATATATATATATATATATATATATATATATATATATATATTTATTTATTTATTTTTTTTTTTTTACTAGTGGGTGCAGGACACTATAGTTCATTTATGTAAGTGAGGATAGCTAAATAAATTAAACTGTGAAACATTATACGAAAAAATTCTTCATACAGTGGACTACCAGTAAAACTGATAAAAATGTGGAACCAAAAATTATTCAGACACTTTGACCTAACCATGTTTTGCTTAAGCGTTATCTGACATAATTAAGATTTTTTTTTATGACACCGTTTAACATAACTTGTCATATTACAGATCTTTTTATTACCTTTTTTTTTTTTTAACTATAGTGAATAAACTGTATTAATGAATGAAATGTTCAAGGTGTCTGAATACATTTTGGTTTGACTATATATATATATATATATATATATATATATATATATATATATATACACACACACACACTACAGCAAAATATTGAAATACCTTTTTTTTTGGTGAAAATATTAACATTACCTACGACTTTTGCACAGTACTGTATGTGTGTGTAGATAGATAATCAGAGATGTGGTACATATAAACATTCTCAATATGCATGTTTTTTATGCATGTCTATCTATGTTTTGATGTATAGACTGGAGAGAAAAAAAACGTTCAAATAATCTAATTTAAACCAGAGTTTCTTGTGTATTTTTATAATGAGGTGGTTTTTCGACCATTAACGTTTCAATCACAAGAGTCTCTGTCTCTCTGATTGTGCCAGACATGTTTCAGTCTCAGCTGTCTTTGTGGTCTCCAGTGATAGCTTGTCATTTTCTTTGTCTAATAAAGACCGTGGACATATAATTTGGTCTGTGTGTGTGTGTGTTTGATTCTCAACAATGCTTGACAATTTAGGTGAGGCGGAAAACACCTAACCCTCCAGAAAACAAACACACACACACACACACACACACGCACATGCTGACAGGGAAGGTATTCGGAAGTAATTTTCAGCAGAACTAGGATGAGAAGCCCTGCTGATGAGGCCTGTTGGTATTGTTCTCCAGCAGCCATTCATTTCTAATCATCCACATGCAGTTGTGTCTTATCTTGCTTTGTTTCCCATGTCCTGTTGCTTTAAGCACCTTGTTTCACACTGTTTTGATTCAGACTCTTTTATTGTGAAGTTTGCCTCTACAATGGCTTTGGGAAAGCAAGACAAAATGAAGAAAAGATGTAAGTGTGTGTGTGTACGTGCGTGCGTGCGTGCATGAGCATTATGATGAATACAAAACATTGCAAAGATTGCTTTGAGAACAAACTGCGTCCAGGCTGTGTTTAATTGATGGCAAGCATTGCTTTAGTCTGAGTTGAAACTAGGATGTTTGCTTAAAGTTATTTTTGCCTCGTTTGTCCCTTCTATCAGTGCACGGCTGAAACTAATACCGCTAGCCCACACACAGTTCTCAAAACAGCTCTGTGGCATCCTTCATTAACGTAAACAGCGAGTAGACAGTTGACATTTCCAGCAAATGGCCGCCCATCCTGCCATCCTGCTCTATCTCACACTCTTTCTTTGCTGCCAGCCCCCTTCTATCTCTTCCTGTCTGTTTCCTCTGCCAGGTTTTACACATCTGTCCCTGAGATGAGGGGCTGTTGACTCGCTCAAGTAACAGATTTATGTCGTATTTAAGTTTGGCAGAGTTGACACTACTCGTTTTGACAGGAGCCAGCAGTGAGCTGTGAAAGCAGTTTACACATGGCACTCAGCTTACTGACTCCTCTTCAAACAAAGCCGTTTCTGCCCAAAATAATGTGAAATTCCGTTGGAATATTTTAATTTATTTTATTTTATTTTATTCTTCAAAAAGGGAAAATATGCCAGGCCGCTATCACCACTGGCCACTAACCTGCATGGCTATTGTAATATTTGTTTTATATATAATATTTTAATTAGTTGCTATAAAATGTCAATAAATTTCAACTATATATATATATATATATATATATATATACAGGTGCTGGTCATATAATTAGAATATCATCAAAAAGTTGATTTATTTCACTAATTCCATTCAAAAAGTGAAACTTGTATATTATATTCATTTATTACACACAGACTGGTATATTTCAAATGTTTATTTCTTTTAATTTTGATGATTATAACTGACAACTAAGGAAAATCCCAAATTCAGTATCTCAGAAAATTAGAATATTGTGAAAAGGTTCAATATTGAAGACATCTGGTGCCACACTCTAATCAGCTAATTAACTCAAAGCACCTGCAAAGGCCTTTAAATGGTCTCTCAGTCTAGTTCTGTAGGCTACACAATCATGGGGAAGACTGCTGACTTGACAGTTGTCCGAAAGACGACCATTCACACTTTGCACAAGGAGGGCAAGACACAAAAGACACAAAAGGTCATTGCAAAAGAGGCTGGCTGTTCACAGAGCTCTGTGTCCAAGCACATTAATAGAGAGGCGAAGGGAAGGAAAAGATGTGGTAGAAAAAAGTGTTCAAGCAATAGGGATAACTGCACCCTGGAGAGGATTGTGAAACAAAACCCAATTAAGATTCACAAAGAGTGGACTGCAGCTGGAGTCAGTGCTTCAAGAACCACTATGCACAGACGTATGCAAGACATGGGTTTCAGCTGTCGCATTCCTTAGCCACTCTTGAACAACAGACAGCATCTCGCCTGGGCTAAAGACAAAAAGGACTGGGCTGCTGCTGAGTGGTCCAAAGTTATGTTCTCTGATGAAAGTAAATTTTGCATTTCCTTTGGAAATCAGGGTCTGGTGGAAGAGAGGAGAGGCACACAATCCACGTTGCTTGAGGTCCAGTGTAAAGTTTCCACAGTCAGCGATAGTTTGGGTTGCCATGTCATCTGCTGGTGTTGGTCCACTGTGTTTTCTGAGGTCCAAGGTCAACGCAGCCGTATACCAGGAAGTTTTAGAGCATTTCATGCTTCCTGCTGCTGACCAACTTTATGGAGATGCAGATTTCATTTTCCAACAGGACTTGGCACCTGCACACAGTGCCAAAGCTACCAGTACCTGGTTTAAGGACCATGGTATCCCTGTTCTTAATTGGCCAGCAAACTCGCCTGACCTTAACCCCATAGAAAATCTATGGGGTATTGTGAAGAGGAAGATGCGATATGCCAGACCCAACAATGCAGAAGAGCTGAAGGCCACTATCAGAGCAACCTGGGCTCTTATAACACCTGAGCAGTGCCACAGACTGATCGACTCCATGCCACGCTGCATTGCTGCAGTAATTCAGGCAAAAGGAACCCCAACTAAGTATTGAGTGCTGTACATGCTCATACTTTTCATGTTCATACTTTTCAGTTGGCCAAGATTTCTAAAAATCCTTTCTTTGGATTGGTCTTAAGCAATATTCTAATTTTCTGAGATACTGAATTTGGGATTTTCCTTAGTTGTCAGCTATAATCATCAAAATTAAAAGAAATAAACATTTGAAATACATCAGTCTGTGTTTAATGAATGAATATAATATACAAGTTTCACTTTTTGAATGGAATTAGTGAAATAAATCAACTTTTTGATGATATTCTAATTATATGACCAGCACCTGTGTGTGTGTGTGTGTGTGTGTATGTGTATATATTTATATATATATATATATATATATATATATATATGTGTGTATATATGTGTGTGTGTGTGTGTGTGTGTGTGTATGTGTATATATTTATATATATATATATATATATATGTGTATATATGTGTGTGTGTGTGTGTGTGTGTGTGTGTGTGTGTGTGTGTGTATTTTACACAATATTGATGCTTTAAGTAAAAACTCCATTCATTTTCTCCATAGGGAAATTTATTTTTTAACTTATAAACCTTTAAAGACAGCCTTACTATGAGCTACAAGGTTGTTAATCGATATTAGTTGCTTCTGTTGAAGCCCGCTTTATTTCAACTTTCAACTTTCAACTAGTTTTAAAATAATTGTTTAACAGCAGAATTCAGTGTAAAAAAATACATAACCCATGATGCTGTACAGAAAATTCCACCAATAAACTACATTAACCATGATGTACAGAAAATTCCAATGAACTACATGTACAGAAAATTTCACTAAGAAACTACATTACCCATGATGCTGTACAGAAAATTCCACCAATATACTACATTACCCATGATACTGTACAGACATTTTCACCAATAAACTACATTAGTTTGACAATTGACATTTGATATTCAACAGTGCTTTGATCTGCCTGCATTGACACTATTCCTTACAAGCTGCTGTGCAGCCAAAATAATGTACCAGTTATCACTGTAAAGCTGCTTTGACACAATCTACATTGTAAAAAGCGCTATATAAATAATGGTGACTTGACTTGACTTGACATTACCCATGATGCTATACAGAAAATTCCACCAATGAACTACATTACCCATTATGCTGCACAGAAATTTTCACCAATAAACTACATTACCCATGATGCTGCACAGAACATTTTACCAATAAACTACTTTCGGAACCAGCACCGCTGGAAAAGTAGGCAGGCACTGTTGCACTGTTGCCTAACAGTAGTGTCCTGTTGGCAGGATTCTTAGGCTAAAAGTTGCCCATCCCCATTCAGTTTCTCATGTTAGCATCAACACCTGCCAAATGCTTCTCGTTGTCCAGATGCACCTCCTTCATCATGCCAAGATTTAGAAGACTTCACATGGCATTAGACTAGACCTCTAATGGTTTAACGAGAGGTCTATTAATAAAAACCTGTTTACAAATGCACAAATGGCTCACGAAGAGTCTGAACTCAATGGGGACAGTTATGTGGGACACTGGAGATCTCTAGAAATCCATGCTGAAAGGTAGGCGTGGTGATGGATTGCATCAGTAGATATTTGGTGCGCCTGCACGTCCCCGGACCTCTTGGCCCCCTATTTACCTATATAGAAAGTAACCTCCTTTTAAGAGTGACCCTGTCACCACATGTGCCTACAAGAGCTCCTTTCAAAGCCGTTTAACAGTGACTGATGTCCTCAGCCAAATCCATGCAGTGCACATGTACATTTTTTCTGATATGTTAAGCATTTGATTTAGCAGTCTGTCATCCCAAGTGACATTTATGCTTGTAAAGCATACTGATTTCTTCTCTGCCGTTACAGATTTCAGCATACTTATTTCCTAACTCAACATGGGAAATCAAACAAACTACCTGAGCCAATCCGGAGGAAGACGCGAGGAATAATTCAAAGGATGAAATGAGAATTCCGGTGACAGTAATTTACTGCTACTGCTATTCTCATCTTATATGATTAGTCCCAGAGTTTCTATAAACAAATCCTCCACGTCTACACATATCAACTATTTTATTTTGTTGTTGTTGGGAATGTGACCTAGTTGGACCAGTTACGCATGATAATTTCAGCCCGTTTGTTGCCTGGGGATCCAGTAGCCTCCTGTGGGGTTCAGCAGACAAGGAGTCATGGCCCAGATCTTGGTCTTTAAGGCCAGCAAGAGAAATATGGCATCTGTCATTAGTGTTTCTAGCTAAGGACACAAAACAGCCGCTGAGGAGCTCTGACAGACACAGAACAGCTGTGAATGTCATCACAACAGTGCTTGTGTCTGTCCGTGTGTGTGTGTTTGAATCTGTTCTCAGTATTGGCTATGCTGGTACACTGGGGCCCCCTTGTCTTGTTAGAGGGCTGTTGAAGGGTGTTATGTCAAATAAAGGCAGTACACACAAGTGGCCACAGTGCTGGCTAACTGACTAGACCAGGAAGATACAACCTGGTTGTGCAGTACTGTAAAAGTGTCATTTAAAAGAAAAACATGCTCTATGGTATTCCACAAGTAAATTGTGGTTTTTATTGATTCAGTAGTGACTAATATATTAGTCACTACTGAATCAACACCAGCAATATAAAGAGATTGTGTGTAACACTGTCTGAAAGAGATTTGAGAGGAAACTGTGGTATTGTGGTAAACTCTTTATGGGGAAGAATTCTGTGTGCATGTTTTTGTTGGATATTAGACCAGGATACTGAAGATTTATTGCAGATGTGATATAGCAGTTATTTATACACCATTGTTCAAAAGCTTTTGTAAGACGTCTCTTATGCTCACCATTTGTTTGATTAAAATACAATAAAAACAGTAATATTGTGAAATAATATTATAGTTTAAAATAATTTTCTATGTGAATATATATTTGAAAATGTAATTTATTACTGTAATGGTAAAGCTGTATTTTCAGCATCATTACTCCAGTGTTCAGTGTCACATGATCCTTCAGAAATCATTTTAATATGCTGATTTGCTGCTTAAGAAACGTTTATTATGATTATCAATGTTGAAAACAGTTGTGCTGCTTAATTATTATTTTTTTTTTTTTCTTGAAAACAGTGAAACGGATGCTTTGATGAATAGAAAGTTCAAAAGAACAGCATTTATTTAAAATATAAATAGTACTTTTTTCTACATGCTACACTAACTGCAAAGAAAAAAACAAAACATTTTAATTAGTCTTTTTAAAGCTTGTTTTTTTAGTAAAAATACCTAAAATCCTTAAAAACAAATAGAATTTATTTGCCTAAGATATTAATACTTGTTTTCATAGATTATATCTTGAATACAAGAGCATGTTGTCTTATTGCACAGATTTATTTTCAGTTGTTTTTATCTTTTATACTTAAAGTCCCCCTGTGGTGAAAATCAAGTTTTTAATGTTGTTTATATGTCTGTGTGGTGTTTTTAATATGCTTTAAGACAAACCAAGTCAACACCATTGCGGAGTATTTTCTCTTTAAAACTGCAGTGATTTAAAGACCATTTCAAAAACGCGGTTTGAACTCGCTGGTGTTTCTGGCTGGATCACAAACTAGCTCGTAACCAATCACGTCAACGTGTGGGCGGGCTTTAGCATATCCTTAACTATGACTGCTTTGAAGCAGGGGAGTCTCAAGAGAAGCATATTTAGTTTATTTTTATTATTAGTTTTTTATTCAGTATATTTTTCAGTTAATATGAAAAAATGGGTAGATTTAGCATTATGGTGGGTGTATGATGCATATTACGAAGTTATGATGAACTTTCTCCACTGACATTCAGAGTTGTTCAAAGCGTTTGTAAGGAAACTGATTGTTAGAAGGCAGCTGTCTGACTCTGAGATGGCGAACGGGAACATGGTTTGTGTAGCATTAGCAACACATTATTAGCTGTTTGATAACATAGTCAAGTTAAAAAGCTAATCATATTAATTATGTTGTGTCTGACGTTGTAAAGAGCAATACTATTGTGCAGCGATTACCTCAGTAAGTTGACCAACTGAGCTCGTGTGAGTGAATGGAGGCGGGGCTAATTAGCATATTCATAGATCCGCATATACTAAATGAAGCAAGGGTGTAGAGTTACATTCTAGCTATTTTAAGGCATGAATAATTTTTTTCAAAAAAAACATTTAAATATGTTATTTTGGTGACTAAAGATAAGTTTTAAGGGATACAATTACTGACTACAAGGGGACTTCAAAACAAGCGAAAAAAAAAAAAAATCAGCCAGTGCAGTAAGACAAAATACACTCATATTAAAGATGCATTATTGTAGTTTTAATATCTTATGTATTGTTGCCCACTGTGTATGTTTATCAAAAAAGACTAATGAAAAACATTTTGTAGTGTAGGATATGTAGCATTTTACTTTTAAGCGTTCTAGGCTAAAGATCTTCCAGAAGTCAAGTCAGAAAACATGAAATGTTGTCACGTTGCCCTTCCTCTTGGGAAATGTTTCAGGATAGAGTGCCAAGATTTGATTTTTTGCCTTTCTGTTTTTGACACGGAGCCACAGGCATTTAGCAGTCCAAATCAGGCCGAATCCCCATGTGACATTTGGCATCTCTTCTGTTAAAGAACTCTAAAGAAAAACAAGCAGAAATTTACAGGGCAGCGACAACTGTGAAATCACGGGAGATACAGCTGAACTGGTGGATCGGCAGTCATCTGCGTCAGGGCTTTGCTCGTACGTTTGTTTCCCATCCGTTCCTTAAGCTTGCATAAGACCTGAGTCGTGTCATCCTCCCTTCCACATCTCTAAATCACAACTCCCACAATCCCGTTCTCTCCTCTAGCCTTTATTAAATGCTGTTCCTACTCTTTTTTTTCCCCCTCCCATCCTCCCCTTAAAATTCCTAAGCCCTTGACTTCCAGCAGGCCCCTTTGGCTCCAGCTGTGTTTTGCTGATTTCTAATTGATGACTATGGGCCTCTTGTTTTGTGCTGTCATCGGCCGGAGCTCTTTCAGAAGAAGTCTTCTCAGCGCTGAAGTGTTTTTGCTCCGGGTCTCCCCGCCTTCTATTCCCGGACCACAATGCCCCTGCCATTACCCCTTCGCCACGCATGTCACCCCTCTGCTAGCTTTATTTAAGAGCCGCTGCCCTCCTCTAAGTCCCTGAACCAGCAGAGGACAAGTGTATAAAGAGTAGAGAGGGTATTCATCCCTCCTCTCAAGAAGATGAACGACAAAAAGCGGGGAGAAGAAAAGTAGGGTTTCGTAAGACAATCGCTCTCAGGCTGGCTGACATTTCGGACTTTTTTTAGCCCAAGCGAGATGTATAAACTGCTACTAGTTCATCTGGGGTTTGTGTATGCACTCTTACGGCTGGTGGAACGGTGCCAGTCAGAACACAACAAGGTTCCTTCTGTTCGTCAGTGTCCTCCGCCGCTGGACAGCTGCCCTGGACACATTAACAAACAGCTAAATACAGCTGGATAATGCTCTTGTAATGTCCTCAACGATAAAAAGTGCCCTGGTTTCAGCCCGATTCTTGCCAGGTCTTTACACTGCTTGGCCCTAGAGCTGCCATTACTTCACAGGTGCTGTTGAGGACTGAATGATTAGCTCTGGAAATTGAGGGCCACTTTAGTGTTTTGGCCCTTAGAGATCTGAACACACTGTTCCTCTGTGATAAGTCCAAGACTGAGGTGTTCAGGAGTGTTGTTGTTAGCCATAAGGTCATTAAAGCGCTTACAAAAATGGACATGTTTATCACATTTTCCAATTATTTGTTAATATACGAGTCTTACAGAGAAGGTTCACTGATTTTTACCAAAGTAAGCATCACTATAATTTATTGCTCAATTAACCCTGAGTATTAAACTTAGGCATGCAACTTTAAGCCTTTTGTACTACGGATATGAATAATATCTCAAATCATGTGACTTGCTGGGGAGAGGTGTGCTGTTTCTATTTTAAGTGATCTGACTCATGATTTTTGCTTGGCGGACAATGTGTTACATGCAAAAATATCCTACAGACCTACATGATGGAGGAATCTGAGCCATATATAGAGACCAGAATATTTTAAACATTGTAAAATAAATGTTATAGTAAAACTTTAAAAAACATTTTTTTTTTTTTTTTTTTTTGGTTTAAACAGTGGGTTTCGTTTATTAAAAACTGTGTATGATTTTCCATGTGATTTTAATTCGGATTAAGTGAGGGAGTGTGTGCCTCAATTGAATTTGAAAATTTTCCTACTGAAATTTGTATTTAGTTTATGTATTTCATATATATGCACTGATGTGTCAGCCAGTAATCGGTATCGGCCAATAAAATCAATTATTTTCACTATCGTCCATCGGCTGATTGTTTAAAAACAGCCGATGATCAGGGCCGATTATATCCTGTAAATTGAAAGGGGGAGGAAAAACATGTCAGACTGCAATGCATACTGTGTGAAGAAAATGCTTTGTGTTGAATAAGGGCTGTCAAAGTTAACGCAGCAATAACGCATTGACAGTTAAAAAATAGTGACATAAAAGCAGGATCTATTTGACCCTATGAATCAACCGTGGTTCGAGCCAGGGTTGCCAGGTCTGCGTTTTTCCCTACACCAAACAGTATTTATAACGTGCCTCCCATCCATAGACTGTAAAAAAAAATCTAGACGACACACCTCCACTCTCTTCCATTGTAGAAAAGTGAAGCCGCCTATCTCCCAATATGGTGCTGACATCTTGTGCTGATTCGGGACCTGAGTCTGTGCAGTAGTGAGCATGAAGTGTAGCCACACGCTATCAGGTCCCTGCCCACACTCCCGCAGAATCGTTTAGTACAGTTTACTGGAGAACAAAGTTAAAGCTTCAATCTCCTCCCAAAAATTCGTTGGTGCCTCACTGACTACTTTACTCAGAGAAGCTGTCAATCACAGCTGTCAATCATGATGTCACACCCCCGTTCTTATAGCATCAAATAACTAACTCTACGAGGACGTGAACACTTTTTACAAGCTAGAATCTCATAATTATGGGAATTACAAGGTGGCGTGAACGCACCTTACGATTACATGGAGAGGGCGGGGTTTATGACCTATACTGGGACCAACCACCTGAGGGCGATCGAGGCGCTTTGGCTTCACCTTTCAGGACTCGTGCGGCACGCTTGCTCCCATACAATAGAGCTTTTTGGGCTTTGTTACTTCTGAAGTCTCAGCTTTCAAATTCTGTCCATTTTATCATGAAATTTATACAATAAATGGCATAAATGATGCTCTTAAATGTGACATGACAGATCGCTGTAGCACCTCAGTTCTTTAATAGAAGTTACAGCACAAAAAACATGCATGAACATCAGAAGGTATATTGAACGATACATTACAACTTACCGAAATGTATCGTGTCTCATGTAGTCGCTCAATCAGTGTTTCAACCGCTAAAAGATGTCAATAAAACAGCTTGAGAACAATGTCAGTTAACATTGCATTTACTTCAGGAAAGTTATGCAATGTCCACAGTTCGTTAGTTAGCTATAAAAAAACACTAGAGAGGAGCTTATTTACTGTTAATTTTATATGTTTGAGTAAATTTGTCATGAAGACAGTTATGAAAACTACCTTATGTGCAACTGATTTGTATACAAACATTTCAGTTTTTATTTGAGTGTAATTATTATATCTGAAAATAAATAGCAGTTGAATTTGATAGTTTAGGCTTTGTTACGCACTCTGGGCTATTACGCCTAATATTATAGTAATGTACCAAATGAAAGGGTTCCCTGTATATAGAGTTTTTTTCCCCCTTAAGAAAATCAAACTATCGGTATCGGCAGATATCATTCTGAATAATCAGCTATTGGTATTGGTGGGGGAATTTTGTATCAGTGCATAGTTGGTTCTAAATTTTTTTGCCATAATTTTTTGTGGATTTATGTGTATAAGCAAAGTTAGTGAATCAGACCCAGTGTGTACGAACATGAATAGAAATCCACCCAATAAATCACTTTAAAAAAAAACATCTCATCTGGTAGATCTTGGAAACTCCAACCACAGCTGAAAAAAACGTGTCTTCGGAACTCTCTAATGACTATAATCATTCCCTCATTGGAGGATATTCATAGTTCTATTAACATGGCATTCGTTGACCGTCGAGCTCACATGCCACAAGCCAGCGGCTTTCTCTTTATTAGAGCAGCGGCTGACGTTTTCATTTATCTTCCTCAGGAGTGTGGCCCCTCTGTTTACATGCCCCGTGTTCTTTTAATCTATTCTGTCCTTTGTTTGTGTCAGACCGGAGGAGGCAGTGAGTGAGATACGGAGGGAGCGGCTGGTTCTCTTGCAGTCCCCGCTGTTCCACTGTCCTGCGTCTGGAGCTTAGAACTGGCAGAGCTCATTATGGACTGATTCAAGGTCTGCCAACACAAACCCAGGGGGCCTGAAACAGCGCATACCCAGCAATCTCTATTGCTCACACACACACATGCAGGGATCTAACACCTGCATAACCTCTGTTGTGTACATGCACACAAAAGCCAGGGCCAGAAAAATGGCCGCAGTTAAGCGTGGCTCATCAGAGGCCCTCGCTGGGCGCCCGGTTTGCCGGCTCTACCTTCCCGCTGTAATGTTTTCCATATAAAAGCGAGCAGGAGGAGGGGATGATATATGCCGGTGCTGAGGGTCCCCCAGCATTGCATGAGGTCTAATCCCCTCATTAAGGACAGTCGGTGCACAGGCCCAGATGGTGGGCTGGCAGAGTGACAGCAAACATGGACGTATGCGCACGGACATATACATGCCTACGCCATCCATCACAGATGCAGTTTACTGGTATCTCCTGCATGTTGTCATGCTGGACGTTTCTGGATAATAACATCCATGCACCGTATGACGCGGGTGATGTACGGCTATCCCATTTCAGGATGCTATCCCTCAAGCAGGTGCTGTCAAATAAAGAAATGTCGTTTTGAAAAATAGACGTGCTGCCCCCAATCCTTGGAATTCGCTGACAAGGTTTTTGATGCATTTAATTCCACTTTCGCCATCCGTCTTTTTGTTTCTTGCTGCCTATTATTCCTTAACACACTGAGACCTTTTACAAGACACTGATGGACAATATTAGTAGCTCGCTCCTCTAGCTTATAGGATTATAAAGACAGGAAAGTGCCCTTGTAAAAGTGATTTATTGACTACATAGAAAGAAAGATAATCATGTAGCGGAGCATCAGAGCTTTTAACATCACAGTTATCACTTCCTTTTCCTTCTACAGAAAAGTAAAGGTCTCATCTGCATTTCCGTTGCATTTGATGTTGTTTAACTGTGTATCATGTGCCTGTTTGGCATTTGTAGCTTTGTGTACAGATGGTTTTGGTCTTAAGTTTTTGGCCTCCACATTTGACCATATATTTTATACAATTAAAATTGTTATTATTAATATAATTAAGCATTATTTTAATAATAATAATAATAATAATAATAATAATAATTGTTATTATTATTATTAATATTAAATGTATATTTTATTCTTATACTTTTATTAGTATTCTTATTCTTGTTTTCATTATAAAACAAATTTTTACTTGTTTTTTTGTTTTAATATTTGTTATTGAGTCAGAAATGACTAATATAAAATGATTATTATATTAAAACATTAATTAACAGCAACAACTATTATATATTATATTATATAATTACATAATATAATATAAAATATAAAATAATTATATAATATAATATAAAATTATAATATATTATAATATAATATATTATTATTATTATGTATACAGTAAAACATTATTTAATAATAATAATAATAATAATAATTATTATTATTATTATTAGTAGTAGTAGTAGTAGTAGTAGTATTAGTATAATTATAATTATAATAATAATTAGGCTTTTTTTTTTGTGTGCCAAACATGATTTTCATAAATAAAGAAATAAAAAAATAATATTGGTTATCAGAAAAGTTAAACAAAAATATTATGTATCAGTACCAGTTGTAGAATTTTTTTTTTTTTTTTATTGTGTCAGAAATGATTGTAATAATATAAAATTAATATTATTATTATTATTATTATATTAAAACATTAATTATCAGCAACAACAACAACAACAACAACAATAATAATAATAATAATAATATAATTGTATAAAAATATTATTATTAATAGTATATTATATTATATTATAATTTATACAATAAAACATTATTTAATAATTATTATTAGATTTTGTTGTATACATGAGGATGATGATGATAATAATAATATATTATTATTAATATAATATATAATATATATATCATAAAATATTATATTATATTATGTTATGATATATTATAATGTATACAATAAAACATTATTTAATAATAATAATAATTAGGCAATTTTAATTTTTAATTTAATTTTATTTTATTATTAATTATTGTGCCAAAAATTATTTTCTTAAATAAATAAAAAATAATATTTGTTATAATAATATTTGTTATGGGAGAAGTTAAACAAAAATATTACGTATATTATGTATCCGTGCCAGTTGTAAAAAAAAAAACTAAAACAATATCATTTATCACCCTTTTTCATCTGAGGCACAGCAACTGTTTAGTCGCAAATTTGTTAATAGGCATAACGTAGCGTCTCATCTGTATTTCCGTTCTGTTTGATGTTGTTTAGCTCCGTATCGTGTGCCTGTTTTGGCAGTTGTAGCTTTGTGTATGTTGCGACCGGCAGATGGTTTTGGCTTTGAGTTTTGCAGCCCTGTTTTTGGCCTCCACATCTGACCAGACTGAGCAACTCGGGTCACTTTGTAGGAGTTTTTTGCGGACAGCTGCGTTCTGGATTTGGATTTAATGGCAGGCAGATGCTAAGTGATTCTTTGCTGGGTTATTGCCTGGTGGGCGAGGCACGTATGTCTGTTTAGAAGCATCCTGAGAATAATTAAGGCTCAAAACATGTGCAATGCGGAGGTATTTCAAGGGAAAGGAACATGGCGTTATTCGGGCATATGTGTGGGTGGTTGGTTTGCGGACGCGGACTTGCCTTTGTAGCTTGATTGCGTCCTCTTTGCATGCAAAACACGTTACGCTTTTTCTTGAAAGTTCGCTGACGTGTGGTGAATGTTCCCCCTTCCCCTCCCCCATTCGCTTTTTAGAGTCCGTCTTCGCTTAGTGTATCTCGTCACATGGCATTTTGATCTAAACACATGAGCAAATCAAGGCGAGAGAAACCAGGCGTCAAATTGAGTGAACGAATTCAACTGCGGTCTGCCAAGCTGATCCAGTGTTATTAGTTGTCTGTCTCAGAGACGGGTAATGGGGGCTGACACTCTTTGAACGCAAAAGGCACGCCGGGGACCCCCGGGAACCGAAGGGGAGCTCGGCGGATCTCATCAGGGCTAGAAAATGGTGTGGGGCTTTGTTAAAGATAGACTGGGAGTCTGTTTCTACTCCTCTATTAAATTGAAGGTTTCAGCGAGCCGGGCGAAAGAGAGAGAGGAGTCGATAACCTCTCGCTTCTGCTGTTTGATGGACAGCATAAGAGCGAACGAGTGGGGGGTGAGAAAGAGGCATGCTATGAATCCCAATGTCATTACACAGAGATAAAAAGAATATTAGATGAGAGATAGAAAAGATAAGATGGGGAGCAAAAGATCGAATCGAATGAGAGCGAGACACGTTAGTACGCAGGCTGTAGTTCTCTATTTAAGAGGTTGGAGTACCCAGTGCGTCGTGTCTCTCAAGGGCCTTGCTGAGTGAGTTATGGGTCCGTTCTGTGTGTGTTGGCAAACGGAGACGGGGACTTGAATCCAAACAGAACACACAACCTTGACCAGAGCTAAACCGAGAACATTTAGAGGCATGAGCCAAAACGTGGCAACGCAGACTAAGCCCGCTAACCGGTAAAAATATCCAGCCCACAAACAAGCATTGTGTTCAAAGATAATAAGAAGTGTGGAATAAGAGAGTGCATGACAAATTTGAAGGAAAGTTCAGAATGTGGCAAACATTCTTCTTGTTCTGAATAAAATCAGCATGTGGGATATAAACACAACTTCATTTGTATACAACAGTCATTTGTATACATTACTGGCTCGCCATATGGATTTAAAGTAAGCTTGAAATCAAAAACAGCTGTATATACTTTCTTAATTAGACATTATTTTTATTTGAAATATATTAACGGTTTTGTATTTGTTTATCTTTTTTTTTTAATATGGGAAAATAGTAGGAGTGTAACGATACCCTCATGTCACGATTCAATACATATCATGATACTGAACTCACGATACAATATTATTGCAATACTCCAAGACATATGGTAAAAGGTTAACAAAAAATGTACTGTTGATTTAAAATGCTTAATTTGGTTTTACATCGGGAGTGGAATTGAATTTGGACTTGGACTTGGTGTTGGTAACTCAATGCACAGGACGATGGTGACACCAGAATAAAAATATTCATGATTCTAACGCTGAAACACAGATTTATTTTAGATAAATATGTTTACAACTAGATATATTTAAAATAATGTAGGCCACTTTTTAAGATATTTGGCATTATCAGGACCCACAAATATTCCCCCATTGCATTATTCAACATTATATATAGTAGTTTAATGCAGTACTGACACTAAAACTCTGTAAACTTGAATTTTTTCTCACACAGTAATTTTCATTTTGGGTAAACACATATTGTCACTATCCACGATACGATATTGTTGCATTTTTGTATTGCGATATATTGTGACACGATATATTGTTACACCCCTAGTGAAAAGAATTTTTTTTTTTTTTTTTTGTCTTTATCCTTCTGGAGCTCCTCCGTGGGACTCAAGACTGGTGTGGTGCGCATTAGCACTCGCGCCACCATCCTCGCTCCATTTCCACGGCTCTCGGCCCCGCCCTGCTTGCCACAATAATCATCATCATCTTTATTCTAAATGTAACAGTTTAATCCGCCTGTTTTTTTTGTTTTTTTTTCCATTACTCTCCTCCAACCTTCATTCTAGTATGATATGCCCACTTTTCATGATGCAATTTAATTCCATATGGATAAAATCAAGTCCTGTCCTGGCTGTTTTCTCATCAAATACCCTGTTTCGCTCAATTACGTTGCGTAAAATGGCATTTGCAAATGTCAGTGTCGACTTTAATTACACCACCGACTTGTGTGACAGTTTTATTTTAATTTCAAGGTGTTTAGGGATTTTCAGTGTGTGAAACACATTTATTACGCCAGTGTTTTTTTGGCAGCCAGGCATAAAACATTCCTGCTCAATACACACACAAACGAGAACTCTTTTTACAGTGCATACTTCCATTTGAAAATGAAGACACAACACATTTCTTGTGGATTTGAACAGCACAATTACCATTCTCTCCCCGCGCTTCACATCCGGAGACAGGGAGTTTTTTTTTTCTTCATTTGCAAGCAAATGCCAGCTACTGCAGCAAATCACATGACTGAAACTGCACACCAGATTATTTGTTTTCTTTCTGCTGAGATCCCCCTAATATTTCAGCTCCGTGACTTTTATTTGTTTTGAATCGGCAAACATTTAGATTCGAGGCGAGATCGAAGCTCAAAGCATCCGGCTTCTCATATCTTTGGTAAATGATAATAATTTACAATTAATTGCCTGTTTATTTTGTCATTATTGTGACATTTGCAGTATATAGGACTGCAGCATACTTGACACTGTTATTTATCCAATATGAAGTGGATTTATTAAGCAATATCATCTTTGTTTATGATGAATTGCTTTGGGAAAACTAACGAATGCTGTATTCAGAATGACGTCCATTATTTATGATTTCAATAATTATAGTTTGTCATGAAATATACAAGCTCATTTATAATTTAGCATATTCACCTTTGTTCTTTTCCTTGCTGTCATCAGCTCTTTTGCAGTAAGTTGAATAAAGCTGAATGTCGACAGATTGGGAAAGACTTTTGATGTGTAAAGATGAACTCATTCTGTTCGTCATATGGCCTCAGGGCTTCAGTCTGACCTCATGGTGTTTGGTCCTTGAATATGTGTTCAACATGTTTAGCACCACCAGAGTTTTGTATTTTGCCGTTTTAATTGAATATGATGAGATAAAATGTGCATTTTTATTGGATCTTTGCATGAAAAAACAAACATGCTGTGCCACCAGTATAGCCTGGTTCACACACAAATGACTCTTATGAACAGGTTCTTTCAAATGAATCGTTCATATAGACTGCCACTCACCCTTCTGATATCCCTCCATCCCTTTCTTTGCCATCATTCCCTTCATTAAAGGGGTGAAAGCAAGGTCATAGCATGGAGCAAACGAAATGTTCCATGTTTGAACCATTCCGTTCAAGAAAGTTCTGTTTACCTTGATTATTGTGACTTTAATTATTCAGTCTGACGAAATCCTGCGACTGCTCTCAGGTCAGAACATTTGTTTTGAGTCTTTGGCTTAAAGAGGAATCGATAAGGTTCTTTGGACTAAAGGTTAAGCGTGCTAACAGCGGGCTGATGAATGGCGCTCTCTGCTAATAGCTGAGGAAATACCCTTTCAGCGCGTGTCAGGGCATGAGTGATTAGCCTACATCTAAGCTAGCGCAAAGATAAACCCGTTCGAACGGTCTCGCCCTCAACTTGACACTCTGACTGAATAAGAGGCTTTGGGATTGTGATATTGCGCCCCGGCCCCCACTCTCCTCTTCTGTTCGCTCTCATTTTAGCCGTATCTCATTTCTTTAGCGTCTGGGTGCCTCTGTCAGAAGATGCTATCAGTGCGCTCGGACTCTCCGGGGAGTCCGTCTCTCCTAGAATGTTCTGATAATGAGCCGCTTTAAATTTCGCATAGGGTTTCAGAGCTGGTTAGAGATGCATGCAAAGTCCTCTCCATTGCATTTCCTTTTCCTTTAGTAACATAAAATACTAAGTTTTTCCTTAACTTTTTCTGTGAAGTTCCATTTGTAGAGTTTGCAACATGTCTTGCAACATGACGTAAATTTTGTTTTTTAGCGATTGGCACTGTTGTCATGCAATTCCTACACACAGAAACCAACTTTTATTTGTAATATCCATGTATTTACTGGGCAGTATTTATTTTGCTTTACATTTTCTCCATGCCAAAGCGAATAGGCCAATATAGAATAATGCGAAAATACATATACTTATTAAATACTTACACCCCTATTTATAATCAATAAATAGTTAACCTGAAGTAAAGTGTAGATTTGCTTATATTGTTTTTTACTAAAAATTTTACTACAGCTTTAAATGTAGGACATTTTATAATATAGTCATAATATAGCTTTATATAGTTTTATAATACAGATGTTTATGGTCTATTATTAAGAATTATATATATATATATATATATATATATATATATATATATATATATATATATATATATATATATATATATATATATATAGTTATTTATAGTTCATAACTGTTATATTTTTATTTAACAATTTATTCAATTGTTTAACTATGATTTTATATATATATATATATATATATATATATATATATATATAATTATTATATTTGTATTATTGCTTTGTAAAATACATACTTGTTATATTTTTATTTACCAATTTATTTAATTGTTAAATTTAATAAAATATTTAATTTAGTTTTACTGTTTTATGTCAGACTTAATCATTTTTTTTATTAATTATCACACATTTTAATAATAGTAATATTAATAACAATTTAGAATTGTCCATTTTATTATTTAATAATCTAATATTAATTAAAATCAATTATTGAAATTGATTAAATTAATTATCAAAAAAAAAATTCTAGCTAATATTTTGTGATTTTGGTTACACTACACTGTTTTTTTATATATAAAACTGAAAGCCTTGCGCCAGTGCACTTGATTGAGGACTGACGGATAAACTGAACCAGTCTGAGGAGATTTGGTGTAGATTCATGTAAGGAATTTGCTGTTATTTTATCCCTGACTGCCTACAAGTTGGTTTCTCAGAGCAAATTTTTTTTTTCTTTTTTTTTTTTTTGAGCTGAAGGTCTGAGCTCAAACAATGACACTGGTGTGAATCAATGTGTGTTCAGGGTGCTGAGGAGATGAAGAGGAGAACGAGAGGGAGGCACTGGCTCAAGTCAGCGCTCTCTGATTTTCTGCTGATTTATTGATTTTCAGGCCTCTCTCGTTCTCTATTTCCCTCTCTCTCTTTTTTTTTGCTCGCTCCTGAACTCCCAGTCAGATTCAGATGAGTCTCGTCCCAGCGGAGCGGCTCCGAGCATCGACACGGCTTATTTTCCTCCCTCGTCTCCTCATTCCTCAGCTATGCTCTGTATTCAAAACGCTGAGATTTCTCCTGGGGGCTTCGAACAAGGAATATACTGTTACAGGCGAGGAGAAGGAAGAAAAAGAGCGAGCCGGTGTTACTAGATACCAGTGAAATCAAATCTATTTGACTTGCCCCTGAGCAACATTCATTTTCCAAGTAGACTGGACTGACTACGTGGAATGTAGCGGGTCTGAAATGTAACATTCTCTCTTGCTGATTGACCTGGTTTTCTGCACTAGACACAACAGCAGGCCTGAGATAAGAGCTTCTGTTTGCTCCTCCAGCATCTTTGAAGAGTTAATCAGTAATCTCACTCTTCTCCTTATAAGCAAAACATAGTGACAACATCCTAGAAGAGCATTTTTTTTCTCATAGAGCTCTCATCTGTGGAATAGTTCACTCATTTTGTTTGGTGTTCTCTTAAAAAATGAAGGTTCTTTATTGGAATCTATGGTTCGCCGAAGAACTTTTAACATCCATGGAAAAGTTCCATTACCCAAAAAGGTTCTTTATAGTGGAAAAAGGTTCTTTTGATTTTTAAAAATGTTCTTCACACTAAGAAAAAACAATGAAAAGTTATTTGTGGAACCAAAAATGGTTCTTCTATGGCATCCCTGCCAGACCCCCCTTTTATAACCTATATTTTTAAGTTCTTGATAAAAAATATATGAGAAATTTTCATCTTGAAATTACTTTTGACTGCACAGATCTGAACACAGTTTGATATGTTGAATAGAAACTAAACATGATTGCCCATGTCTTAAAGGGATAGTTCACCCAAAAATAAAAATGCTGTCTAAATGTGCACTCACCCGTATGTTATTTATGAATTTCTTTCTTCTGAATATATTTTGAAAATAAAGTGAGTCATACAGGTTTGGAACGACACGAGGGTGAGTAAATGATGACAGATTTTTCATTTTTGGGGTGAACTATCCCTTTAAGACTTAAGAAAAATGATCAATTTTCTCTTCATTTAATCCCATTGCAGCCTAGAACAAACAATTCAGATATTAATGCAGTTTCCTTTGTGATTTTTGTTTCCTATTGCATTTTTTTTGTATGTGTAAAATATTAGTGAAATTTTGTCTTTATGATGTAATCTAGTATAGTTTTGTTTCAGTCAGGAGCAAACGTGACTAAAAACTCTCAGTACTCCCTCATAAACCTCCTGATCATAGATGTCGTAAGTTAACATCCCTCTCTGCACTTCAAAGAGTCCTTAGCGCGTGCGTGCACGTTTGTTTGTGTGTGTGTGTGTGTGTGTGTGTGTGTGTGTGTGTGTGTGTGTGAACAAGCAGACAATAAGGCACAGTAAAACAAGGGCTGTCTCAGGTAAATAAAAAAGAGAGAGTGGACAGAAAAAGAGAGGATCATAAATGTGCTTTTGTTTACTCTGGTATTGTGGCAGATGAAAAGCTTTTCAACAGTGTTGGTTTGTGAATGTGTTTGCCTGTGTGTTTGTGCAGGTCAGGCTTTGCCAACATTGTGGTGACCAAATGTTCCCACAGGGGTAGTAAAACCTGAAATCACCTCTACATCGCAGAACAGACCAACAGTTACCATGAGGAAAATAAACGAATACTAAATAATATCTTAATGAAATCTAACAACACACAACTGTTTATTTTAAGTTTGGTTTAGGGAAAGAAAACATCCTTAACTCAGTATAAAAACTATGGACGCCAATGGAAAGTCCCCATTGATTGTGTCATGATAGTGTAGGTGTGTCTATTAACTTTATTAACTGTAGTTTAGCAACAAAATTGTCTGCAAAAATTATACATAAATGAGGTTTTTGGTCACACTTTACAATATGGTTTTATACATTAGCATTAGTTAATGTTATAGTTAAACTAACAATGAACAGTCACAGTCTGCCTTTCGTTTAGCTAGGCCAAACTATGTATGTGAAAAGAAAGTAGTTACATTCCAGTAAAGGGATCATCCTGTCATGTGCTGCTCACCTGCCACACACACACACACACACACACACACACACACACACACACATATACTCGGCAGGATAGAGGTCTTTCTTAATTAGAGTGTGCCAGAGCAATTAAAGTCTCTGTGCTTGACTAGTCCGGTCTGACACATTCTCTCATTTCACCACACAAAGACAGTCCACAGAGAGAACAAGCTAACATCCCACAATTCTCTGTCTCTCCAGAAATAATGAACCCACTCTATCTTCTATCACTTTAACTATCAGTCCTGCTAAAGTCCTTTCATGAGAGCAGTGTGTGTGTGTGTGTGTGTGTGTGTGTGTGTGTATGTGTTCAGAGGATAGACTCTCTCAGTCCTGTAATCTTTCTCTCTCTGTAATCAGCAGTTTTCTGGGCGCTGCCTTCTTCTTCTACTTTTTGGGCTCTAATGTCACATCTGTTCCTTCTTTTAACCACTATTACGCAGATTTTGATGATGAAGTGAAAAAACAAGAAGGATGAGCCAAACTTGTATACCTCGTTGCTTTTCTATGAGCAGAACAAGTGGCACTTATATAAAAATTATATATATAGTTATTGGACTATATATATTATTATATATTAAATTATATTTATTTCATGCGATTTCTTTTATGGATATAATGTGCACCAAATAGCATGGATATGTAAGCTTTTTGATACTGTATGACAGTGATGGGGATAACGTAACTTGAGTAATGTAATCAGATTACTTTTTCTCCCATGTATTAACTGACAACTCTCATGTTGAGAGAAATCGTGAGGCGTTGTGTGTAAACATGACTGTTATTGTAGTTCTAGACTAAATGTGAGCATTTACTCATCTCATGTGCACAAAAATAGAACTTTTTCATTGTTATTAATAAACAAATAAGCCAGCCCAGCTCAGGTGAGGTGAGAAAAGTAATGTAATGCAGTACTTTCTATAAAAAAGTAACTAAGTAATGCAATTAGTTACTTTTTTAGGGAGTAACGCAATATGGTAATGCATTACTTTTAAAAGTAACTTTCCCCAACACTGCTGTTTGATACAGAGATTTTTACCTAATGATAATCCCTTAATTGAACTTTTGTTAAGGGTAAACACCATCTTTAATTGAAATGTTTCATTTTCACAAGGTATTAAAAACATATTTAAAACAGTTCATGTGACTACAGTGGTTCAATCTTAATGTTATGAAGTGACAAGAATACTTTTTGTGCGCCAAAAAGAAACAAAAAACTTTTCAACAATATCCAGTAAAACCCTGATTCATTAAGCTTCGAAGCTTTACGAGTCTTTTGTTTCGAATCAGTGGTTTGGAGTGCCAAAGTAATGTGATTTCAGTAAACGAGGCTTTGTTTATGCGATCCGAACCACTGATTCGAAACAAAAGATTTATAAAGCTTCATGAAGCAGTGTTTTAAAAATTGAAATTGGATTGACATGAGGGTGAGTAATAAATGATAGAATTTTCATTTTTGGGTGAACTAGCCCCCTTAATTCACTGGAAAGTGAATAGAGAGATGTATTTTCAGTATTTTGTGGACTGAATAGTGGTATCTATCCTGTCTATGGTGAAACACTGTCTGATTTTTCAGTCTTTCACTAATTGTTATATCATTAATAGACATAGTTCATTCAAAATAACCCTGAAGCTAATAATAGACACACTGTTCATTACCTCGTTCGATCTGTGGAGCACATGGGATCTAAGAAGCTTTTCATAAAGAGTGCATGGGGAAGGAAACTTATAAAATGCAATATGGAGACTAATTAGAAGCTCTTCGTGAAGACAAGCCCATTTATCTAACTGCCGAGAGGGACTTCTGTGTCTGTGGGGGAAACGGGAAGTCACATGGGAGGAGAAAAGGCCAGAACACTCTTGGTATTTGCGTATGTGTGAAGTAGCGAGCTCCGTTTGCATCCAACTGGAATAAAACCAATACATCTTCTATTTTTATGCGAGGAGTCTGCCCTACGCAGACTCCCATGATTAAAGAAAAACAAAGAGAGATTCCCCTGTTACCCACAATTCCTCCAGCCATCTGACAGGGACAATTAATGTTTGACCTGAATTCCCATTTGATGGATAGATAAAAAAAATATATGCAGGATTCTGAGCTGGGATCACAGGTCCCTCTTATTAGCTCTGATGGGCCTCAACACGGAATTCCACCACTGGAATATGGAATGAAGGGGACAGCGTCTGCCTGGATGAGCACGGAATTCTGGGAGGGAATATTCTAGTGTTTTGATTCTATTGGTCTTATTTTCTCTATCTTTTCTTCTCTTCCTGTGTGAACCTGGAATTTTGAAAGGGTTTGAGGAATGGGAAAAGAGGAATGAATGTGATTGGTTAGATATTAGTATATAACACCGTATCGGAATGGTGTTGGAAATGTGTATGTCCACATGTGAGAGTGTGTATGTGTGTCACATGTGATTTCTTAGATATGGTTGAGTGGTAATGACCTGCCAGGACACACACACACACACACACACACACACAGACAATCTATCCACATGACATTCCTAGGTACATTCAGAGAAAAGTTGCCCAAGCTTCCTGGCTTAATAATGAGAGTCTGTGTGTGTGTGTGTGTGTGTGTGTGTGTCATGCAGGAGCAGGTCAGATCGAGATGTTTTTGGTGTCTTAGGGTAAATTGCTCCACTGATTGACGGCTCTCTCCCCCACCCAGGGGTCATTCCAGGTCCCCATCCACTTAGTGGTGGATTCTGCTGCCCTGTTCTCCTACAAACAAAACAGCATGGAAGTCTTCAGCCCCTCAGAATTCAGATCACACTTGCTGTTATTGATGTGAGGGGTTTGTGTGTGCACATGTGTGTGTTTTGGGGTCAGGGGTGACAGCTGTAGGCCGCTGTGCTTCAGGTGTCACATTTGGACCCTGGAGGTCGCAATGTCATGCCTGAAATGGTGGCTGAAGTTATTGGACACACATGAGTCGAGGGTCGTGATGAGGTAGAGGGATATATGTGGAGTTCAGCATCACCTTTAAGTGAACTGCTGTGTGTGCGTGTGTGTGTGTGTGTGTGCATGTCTCTGCACAAGTTCAAATAAGCTAAAGACAAATTATTAGTGTTTATCTGTCTGTCTGTCTCTATCTATCTTGTCTCTCTGTCTGTCTGTCTGTCTATATATCTATTTGTCTGTCTGTCTGTATCTATCTTGTCTGTCTGTCTGTCTTGTCTTGTCTGTCTGTCTGTATCTATCTTGTCTGTCTGTCTCTCTGTCTGTCTGTCTGTCTGTCTATATATCTGTCTATCTGTCTGTCTCTCTGTCTGTCTGTCTGTCCATATATCTATCTATCTTGTCTCTCTGTCTGTCTGTCTGTATATCTGTCTGTCTGTCTATCTATCTGTCTGTCTGTCTGTCTGTCTGCCTGCATATCTGTCTACCTGTCTTTTCTGCCTATCTATCTATCTATCTATCTATCTATCTATCTATCTATCTATCTATCTATCTATCTATCTGTCTGTCTGTCTGTCTGTCTGTCTATATCTGTCTATCTATCTATATCTGTCTGCCTGCCTATCTATCTATCTATCTATCTATCTGTCTGTCTGTCTGTCTGTCTGTCTGTCTGTCTATATGTCTATATATGTCTATATCTGTCTGCCTGCCTATCTATCTATCTATCTATCTATCTATCTATCTATCTATCTATCTATCTATCTATCTATCTATCTATCTATCTGTCTGTCTGTCTGTCTATTTATCTATATCTGCCTGTCTGTCTGCATGCCTGCCTGTCTGCCTGCCTGCCTATCTTGTCTGTCTGTCTCTGTCTGTCTATATATCTGTCTGTCTGTCTGTCGGTCTGTCTGTCTGTCTCTCTATCTGTCTGTATGTCTGGTTGTCTACTAGGTTTTCAGTGTTTATTTAAATGCAACACATTCTCATTCTATTTATTTAAGGATTAGATTAGGTTAAGTGGTTTATTGTGAGGAGTTCAGCACAGCAAGTTTTTTTTTTTCATCCAGAAACAGGAATGTGGTCATGGATTTTAACAGTGCTCCTCTGTTAGCACTGGCTTCACCTTGACAGATTTGAGCTATGAGCTTCAAACATTGGACATGGGGCCAGAGACGTGTGTTTGCGTGTGTGTGTGTGTGTGTGTGCGTGTGCGTGTGTGCGCGTGCCCATTAACCTGCTGTGTGATGGATGGGACAAGCCTGGGTGAGGGTGGGGGCATGGCGTGTATTTGCTGTATGTTTGGGTGGGGATTTGAGCAGAGACAGAGACCTGCTGCTCTCGAACCTGCTGCTAATAAGGTCCACGCTGCAGGGCTTATTCCGTCACTCTGCAGGAGGTCTCTCTCACTCTCTCGTTTTACTCTCTTTTTAATTAATACGATTCCATATTCTTCCATATTATACTGTATCTGTTTGTATTTTTTTTGTTTTGTTGCTTTTTTCAATTTTGCGAGTTATGGACAGCTCAATCTATCACATAGGTGCAGACCATTTCTGTCTCCATCAGAGGAAACAGTTATGGGTGACTTATGCCTTTCCTGTGGCGAAAACGCACCATGCAGAGATGAAGCCAAAAATCATGGCGTAACCTTTTAACCTCTCACACTGTATCCCTTGGGTGTCAAAATCATTTTGAGATGATAAATTGTCATAAGACGGGGTCAGTAGGGTCACATGAACTAGCAACCCGCAGTCAAATAATGGGTAATCTTGTGTTTGTCACCATTTTATTATGATTTACTAGGAGATTCATCATAAATGTGCAGAATCAGAAAGATTTATTTTTTGGTTCAGTTCAGAAAAGTCAGATATGTCTTCTGAAAAGACCATCTTACAACTATGCTGGTTAGTTTAGAGCTGGTCTAGGTGATTTAAAACCTAGCTGGTTGATCCCTGCTAAATTTTAATTTTTAGAATTTTAAATATGCCTTGCCGTTGAAGTAGATAACACAATTCTTTCCAGGAAATCCCTATGGGCATCATACTATCCGCTGTAGCTGAATAAACAAAAGATTGAAATGCTTTGATTGATTAAACATGACTAATAAACACACAACTGCCTTATTCTGTGTAAGAAGCCACATCATCTCACAGAAGGATGCTCAACTGTCGTTATGAAGTTAGTTTGAAGTAAAAACATGTCTGGAAAGATGTTTGATACGTGGTGCTTTTTCAAATGCACATTATAAGCGATTCAAACTTGCAGTGCTTTCAGATGGATTAGCATTTGGAGACATATTTTATTGACAAGCTGCGCATAAAAATCGCATCAAGAATCGTGCAATTTCAAAGTTATTTTTCGTATTGCGTGATAAACCCTGCAGCCCTACTATCTATCTGTCTGTCTGATTTATGTTGGTAACGCTAGTTTGCTAGTTTGCTACTGGTTTAGCTGGCAGACCAGCCATATTTTATACCATCGTGTATGTATGTATATATATATATATGTGTGTATATATATATATATATATATATATATATATATATATATATATATATATATATATATATATATATATATATATATATATATATATATATATAACTTTTATGTTAGATGCGATAAATGCGATTAATCGATTTTACAGCACTAAAAAGCGCTGTAAATGTAGCCAACTCTTATAATCCTTACCTTTAAAATTATTTTTATAAGGATAACTTTCATATGTATTTATTTATTTATTTATTGCATAAGTGGTTTTATGTTGTGTATTACTAGTTTGCTACCACCAAAACAAATTTAGTAAAGCTAACTTATATAATACTAACCATTACAATATATTTTTTTATAATGGACATTTTTTGTAATTCATTATAATATATTTTGAATATTTTAGTGCTTGTAAGGTTTATGCTGGCTAGTAGTTTGGTATTCTTGTTGGTTAAACTAAGTTAAGAAGCTTGGTGTGGACAACCAGCACCAAGTTTGGTGTTAAATCTTCTAAACTAGTAACCTTTGTTAAGTATCAAGGTATGTCTAGACCACAGTCAATAAGATGTTGAATAATCCTTTAAGATGTTTTGCTAAACTCTGCATTGAGTTTGTAGAGGAGACGAATGGCAAACACACCCACCAGAGATTTACAGCAGCCTCCTGCAGTGTCGGATTTGGGAACACCTTAAAAAAAGAAAGAAAGAAATCCATAGTAATGGAAATGTGACAAGACTCAGAGATGCAACTTGGCAAAATATGTGTGCATCAAAGTGTGCCCTTCTCTGTTCTCTCCTGCCTTTGTCTTTCATCTGTTCCCTCTTTCCAGCAAGTCCCGCTGCACATCTTTGCAGCAGATATGGATGATAATTAGACGTGCAAACTTTAGGGAAACTCAAGACGAATGTTTTGCTTTTAAAAATTTTCTTTGTCGACACGAGTGGTTGTTTCACACAGAACCAAATGCCATCAATGGCTGACAGCACAATGGAGGATTCATAATCTTATTTCCTTTGAAACTCTCACAGCGAAATTACTGAACTGTGCTGTCAACACCTGTGCGCCAGAATGATGATTATCCTTCTTAATTTCCGTGTTGTTTGATAGTTTGTTCATCAGTGTCACGTCAACAAGTTTTTTTTTCTTCTTCACAGCAGGCAGCTCTAGGGTTCCTGGAGGGATGCGGTTTACGAAAACAGCAGGGAGTGAGGCCGTATTTTTAAAAGAAGGGCCTTGTGAGTGGCAGATGGATCATTCTGATCGTGCTCACATCCACGTAATGCTTTTTACGTCATTCGGAAAGGCCTGGAACTGTTGCGTTACCCATCCATAGCTTTCAAATATACCCACGTCCACCACTTATTTCTATTCGTCTTTCTTAGTGCTTTTATTTTTGAATCAATAATCCAGTGCTCTCTGCTTGCCCTTTTCTTCTCTTTCACTCACAAAGCTCACGTAATTGAAGGAAACAGAAAAACAGAATTGGCTGGAGAGTGATTTATTTGTATTTTTTAAAATTCAGTGCTCGTCATACTGTTGAAGGAAAACTGCATCTCATTTCTTCTGTCAGAGACATGAACAACAGTATCGACAAATTTATCTGTTAGATACACAACAGTGATCATGTAGATGGTTTAATTCTTGTTTGTTCGTATTTTAGACACTAAACAACTTACATTTTAGACACTTAAGTTTAGATACTGAGGTTTTCAAAACATTTGGTTTAGTTTTTGAAGCCTTTTCCAAAAGATAATACAACATTTCACATAAAGAATGAATTGATTACATGTTAAGCTGAGGTTTCTGAAATCATTCTGCGTAACACTATTTTAGTGTTCTTGTTACACGTTACATGTAGTTACTAAATGTTACATAATAATTACTATAGGTTGTACATATTTACATGCAGCTAACCCTAAACACTTTTCTTATAGCACATACATGTAGTTCATTGTTATTACTCAGCAGTTGTTGGGGAAAGTTACTTTTAAAAGTAATACATTACAGTAATAAGTTACATCACTTTTGCGTTACTTTTTCTCATTTGGACTGGGCTGTTTGTTTTTATGACAACAAAAATGTTTTATTTTTGGTCAGTGTAAAGCCCTTTTCACAACAAAATTGAAATGAATAAGCCCCAGGCTTAAGGAAATGCAACTAGTTACTTGAAAAAAGTAATCTGATTACGTAACTACTTGTAATGCATTACCCCCAACACTGTTACTCAGTACTTAAATGTACAATATAATCACACTGTAACACGGACGCCTTAAAATAAAGTGTAACCTTTTTCTGTTTAATAAAGTTAAAGACGTTTTGGTAACACTTTACTTGAAGCCTTTATGTATAATGAGACCATACAATGCATTACAAGGCATAACTAATGCATTAAAATGTGTTACTGACATTTGTTTGTATTGTTAAATTCTGTGGTATCTGAGAGCCACCAAAACATGTTTATAGCGTAGCCCTCGAAACAGCATTTTAAAGACTGTCAAGTATTGTGTTATTGTTGTAAGAAAGGATTTAGTTGGCATGACATTACATTTACAGATTTAACAGAATGAGGTACCTGAAAGTTGTTAGACAACCAAAACATTTACAATACCTATTTATAGCTTAACCATTGGAACATTTTAAGACGATAGTACATTATCTGACAGCCTTAAAGAGCGATTACCGGGTTAAGCCAGGGTTTCTGTAGTGATTTATGCATCGCTTGCCAATATATAACAATAAGCCCCCTCCTGGCAGCTCTTAGTAAACTGTGTATGCAATATCTCATGCTGGTAATGAAACATTGATTAGACAAAGATCACTGCATTGATTCTGGCTCATAGTGGCTCACAGCAGGAGCACACGTATCTATGGCAGATGCCTTCAGCCAGACTGGCAGATAGAGAAAGAAACCTGATGAAATGACTTTTTCTCTCATTTCAGTCCAAACATGTCTCATTTTGGCTGCATTTGTGTTGTTTCTACAGCTTGTATACAGGAGATACTGCATCTTGTATCTTTCTTGTTTTAGTTGCTCTGTTCTAGTGCGCTGCCTACTTACTTTCAACAGGAAGTGTGTTTCAAAAGATAGGCAGCTTGATTAGGTTTGTTTTGGCCAAATTCTAAGGCATACATGAAGAATCCAATCCCAGAATGCATTGTGAGCTCAGTGGCTGTGTTCGAAAGTTTAGGAAGCTGACTGACCTTATCAGGCAGTGGCTTTGCAGGCAGCGTTTGCACATGAAGGTACCTCACGAAACTGATTTCGGATAGACATCTGAGGCAGCATAACGGTTTAAAGATCTACAGCAAAATGGAGAGAGCTTTGATAACTAAGCAAATATTTAATTACTACAATAGTAAAGTAGGTAAAGTAGGAAAGTAGGAAAAGTAGGTAAAAAATGTACATTTACACACAAACTGACCATCATTTTTCAGACACCATCTTTATTTTTAGCTCAACTGTCATGGAATGGAAAGCAAAGGATTGTGGGATATCAAAGGCAGTGAAAGATATATCTATGCTGCTTTTAAGGTATGTCAGGAGACAGGAAGTGACACGATCATTAGATTCGGATGTGCCTTGTTGCCTTTCTACCTCCTTTCGGACGCAGCCAGTGGGAAAAAAATGGTGGAGAAAGCAGGAGAAATGTTATTTATTATTCAAAATATTCATATTTGCATTTATGCATTTGGCAAATGCTTTTATCCAAAATGACTTGCATTGCAATCATTAAATACTCGAAAATATTGATAAAAAATGAAAATAATTTGTTAAATATAGACAATTTTACCTGTGTGTTCTATTTATATTCATACTCTTTGAATTATCACATTGAGTCGCTTATACTGAAGTCACTTTGGCTACTATTTGTATGCCGCACAAAGTTTGTGTCTATGTAGAGCGTTTTAAATCACTCACTTTCCTTCTATGTAGGATGCTGACTATGTAGGGATAATGTATTGTGGATTTGGAACAGAGCTTCTCTCTTTCCTCCTTCCACTGTCTTCATTTTTGATTTACTTCTCTAAACAGACGTGATAGAAAGTATGGCTTGAATTATATCAATGCATTTTTTTTTTTTTTTTTTTTTTTTTTTTTTCCAGGAAAAAATGTTTCATTTCATGACAAACAGCCCTTGGAAGTGTTCATTTTACAGTGCAGACAGAATCATTTCTCAGGTCTGCACTGGACTGATTTATAATTCCATTCTTTACAATCGCTGTCTGATGGTTGTTCCTGATACGTACGGATGTCCCGGATTGTTTCATCTATCAGCAAATTATATATAAAAAAAAAACGCATTTCCAGAGTGCTGCCTCATGCAGAAGTACACTCTTCCTTTCTTTCAGCATTTCAATTTACTCCTGCTGTCAGCCTAAAAAGCCTTGTCTTGGCTCTAACTGGTATTTTTTTCCTCTTTGAAAACAGAGGAAGACATTAGGCCATTATATGGTCTGCAAGTGCAGCTTTGAGACTCGAGCAGGCAGACGTGGTTTGTTGAGTGCTACCAGAGATCGCAATGAGCCAAAAAGGAGGCAGGGTGGAGGGGTTGAGTAAGGAATGGGGTAGAAGAGGAAAAAAGGACGACAGGAAGAAATAGAGCAGCACAGATGCATTATGTGTGCTTGCTGACACACTAAAGATGTGGTCTTCACAGCTGGTGCAGCCGTGCGTCATGGGAATGTGCCCTGCAGCCACTGCACACACTTCAGCAAATAAGGGGAGTGGGGTAAGATGTGCCGCATTTACTTAAGCTGTTCTTCAAGCAAGGAGAAATGAGGTAAAACTAATGTTCCTTGTTATATCTGAGGATGTGTGCCATTAACTGACATTACAAGAAAGCATCGGCAACATACAGCAATCACACACACACACACACACACACACACACACACACACACACACACACACATATATATATATATATATATATATATATATATATATATTATATGGCAGTTCTGTCATATAAGCTACAAATAATTAAAATGGGAACATTATATAGTAATTGTGTCCTTGGGACATGGCTTTTAATGGTGAGACTTTTGTTTTTGTTATCAGGTTCGCAAAAATTATATACATTTTTGGATTTATTTATCGGCCAATATATCGGTTATCGGTTTTCAGATAAAAAAAGAATTACCGGTTGTCGCAATCGGCCAAAATTTTTATATTGATGCATCCCTAATGTCCCTAATATATAATAATAAAAAAATTTGGATTTATCGGCCAATATATCGGTTATCGGTTTTCAGATATAAAGAATTATTGGTTATCATTATCGGCCAAAATTTTATATTGGTGCATCCCTAATGTCCCTAATATATAATAATTTTGGATTTATTTATCGGCCAATATATTGGTTTTCAAATATAAAGAATTATCGGTTATCGCTATCGGCCAAAATGTTTAAATTGGTGCACCCCTTATGTATATATATACTTACTCGTACTTTCTTTTTTGTTAAATCTCAATGTCTCTCTGTATGATAATGGTAGCAGTGATGTTGGATCATACCAAAGTGAAGCAATGTTGGATAAAATTTCCATCTTTTTCTTCTCTTGCTAACACTCTGTCATGCTCTGTGACATGAAATATTGGTTTTCCGCCATACAATCTGTTTAGTATGCGGTGGCGGTTTTTGATTGGTTGACCTGGAGCCATTAAAATAAGAGGGCAGTGCTGATTGGCTTGGCCTTTCCTCATCGACTTTTAATTCCCCACATTGACATTCTGAAAATGGCTTCTCCTCGCGGTTTGCCGAAGAGCCCTCCTCTAATCGCACGACTCTTCCTTGACCGACTGTCAATACCGGCCCACTGCTGATCAAGCACCCAGAATCCTCCCAGGTCAGGGTGAGCGACCTTGTGACCTCATTCAGCTTACCTACAAATAATGATACATTAAAGCACAAAGGAGCCTAATAACAGGACATGTGTTAAACGTCTGATCTGGCCATTCATGGAAGGGCAGCCAAGGACACGCCCAGCCCACAGATTCTTCACAAGAAGGGCTATTAAACAAAGGTCGGAGGTCACGGTGAGCGTGCGGAAGGGTGCTGGTGTTAATTGCATGGCATGGAAGAGCTCTCAGTGGTGCAGGGCAGCTGTTGGGTATAAACTTTGGCCTTCGGAGCAGGAGGCATGACTGTACATGACAGGTGCTGCTCAGTCCTCGTCGGCCCCTTTCTCAGGTTTTTATTTGTTTTGATAAGCTATTTTAAATGTTCTGATTACTTTTTTGGACTTTTAATAGATATGATTTAAAAAGCCAGTGGTAATGAACTTCTTTGGCAGCTGAATAGTTTCTATCTCTCTCTCTCTCTCTCTCTCTCTCTCTCTCTCTCTCTCTCTCTCTCTCTCTCTCTCTCTCTCTCTCTATCTATCTATCTATCTATCTATATCTGTCTGTCTATCTATATCTGTCTGTCTGTCTGTCTGTCATGTCTGTCTGTATATTGTTAATAATAATAATTATTATTATTATTGTTGGTTACATTATTTTAATTATTATTTTGTTTTATATGAATTAATAATTAAAACAAATAAAAATACATATTTGCATAAAACAGAATAATAATAATAATAATAATAATAAATAATATTATTATTTATGATTTGTGATATGATAAAATTGTGTATAAAATGTTTGTTATATTTTATAAATTAAATTAAAAAAGAAAAACAGCATTTCCCTACAACTTTACTGTCACAATAATGCTCATTATTTAGCACTAGGAGCATTAGTGTATTTTATCATTATAAAATCACTCGAATGCTACTTTGTTTCTTTGACAAAATCACAATGTCCAGCCAAACAGCACACAAAACGGTCACAGCTGATTTCGTACATTCCTAGATGTCAGATCAGGATGGATGTCACTATAATTTCCCATAATATTGTTGTTTCTGAGGATTTCCTTTGTTTTCTATGGAGGTTTTGGTTGGCTTTCGGCAGCAGTAAGGTATGATCTGGTCTTTGGCTATTTCCTGGCCTAGAATGATTCCTAAGCCAACATTTTTTTTTTTTTTTGGTCTCCTGAGAAGGGAAAGAGAAAGCAGTTTGCTTATAAACTCAGTCTGCATAGAACACATAGTCTCCATTTCTGCGGTGGTGAAAAATCACAGACTCTGGCTGCAGGCAATGAATCGCAGAGCGCTTCCTCTGTTTGAAAACGTTACATGATACTGTTTGGAAGCAAAAGGCTTCAATTAGTCTCAATGTGAACACAATGTTTAGAATTCAATAGGCAATCTGTAAGTAATGACTCCTTATAAAGAGCAAAAAATGCACTGGAAGTATAGATCTGGTGACGTGGCATGTGTTTTGAAGTTTGAAGAATTGCATTTCCTGGAAGGTTTGTTGCATATGTCTTTGTGTGTGTGTGTGCGTGTGTGAGTCACTGGAATTAAATGCACTTTGTAGGTCACAGACTTTTAGATAACTATTTGTTGAACAATTATCACACAAATACTTTTTATGCATGAGAGCAAGTCAAGACTCCCAGGAATGTATTATTTCTTTCATAGTAACTGCTCTACATTCAGTTTTCCAATTAAGAAAGATTGTGGTTTTAAATACTCTGCACCTGAGCCCTGAAAAAACGCAGTCTCAGCAAACCAATAGCAATGGCAACAATTGATACGCCTAATTAGATTATCGATCAATACAGCATATTAGCCATATTTGCAATTAGATGAGCTGGAATGTTTTAGAATGAGAAGTAAGTGTCCTGTAATTAGAGAAGTGAGGAGAAAACTCCATTAGCTGCAACCTTGTATGGCGCTGATGCTCTGCAGCTCTTAAAGGGGTTATTTTCTTCACTTTCACAGCATTTTATTCATTTTTTTTATTTTCACTGAGGCATTTTTATAGTATTAGTCAAGGTTTCTTGCACAGCAGCTGTAATTTAGTTTTACATGATCATTTTCCACCTTTTCTGAGTTACAGTAAAACCTTAAAGACTGTACCTTTAAAACTTCTATATGTCAATTACTTCTGTTATGATTGGCAATCCGCCTTTCCCTGCGAAATGAGTTTGAAAGACATATTTTGAATGTACCAGCTGTCAAAAATGCCATATTCTATTCTTTTGCTGTAATTTATTCCCCTGAAGTCCACTGCTAGTCAAGTTTTTTTTTTTTTTTTTTTTTGCACTGAAAGAGTCGCAATTTAGAAAATGGTCATGTGAAACTAATCTCTTTCGACCTTTAGAATTAAATAGGCTTTTTTTTTTTGCTACTGTACCTTTAATCGACTAATGCCTTTGACACACAAGTCATAAAAGATGGGTTGACAGTAACGCATTTACACTTTTCTTGGTTTGATTTTACAAACTAAAGTCCAAATCAGAATTATTTTGCTGTTAAGATGCTATCAATAAAGTAGTCTTGTAGTCAACACTAAATATATTTCTTTAAGGAGTAGAAGAGGTTCTTGGCCTTAGGAGCTTTATAAATGTCTTCAAATATCTTGTCATACTTGTCATATTCATGTAAAAGTTCATACTAGAGCTGGAGATAATTACAGCAAACCTCAGACTCTCAAATGGGAATATGTTTAATGTGGGGATGACAGATGAAAAGCTGTAAAATGCATTTATATATTCCACAGAGGAGATGTTGTTGGATAGTTTTCACCTTTGTACTGGTTCGTTGCACTAAATTACACTCCTCCAGCTGCTGCATTTGTTTGTTTGGGTTGACCTGCAAAATTTCTCTCCCTCTGCCTCCAAGTGCCATGCAATTAAAACCAACAAATTTAGCAGTGATTTTCATCTCTTTCCACAATACTGCTTGGCAAACAACCAGCAGAACGAATCGAGGAATGCAGCACAGATATTATTCATTTTGATTTGCTTTTCAGGCATTTCATAGTTTGTTTGCATCCCCCGTTTCAGACAAAGAAAGACGAAACTACACCCGTCCCCTGAGGGCAGAACATGCAGTTATTTCAGGAGCGGTCCGGATGGGAATTATTCATTTTTCCA